>PVHY01019177.1:0-27816 GCA_004024945.1 Uropsilus gracilis
CTGAAGGTGACAAGGAGAAGACAGCGTGGAAGACAACGAGGAGCATTCAAAGGAACATGTCTTCAAGCGTCTGGAGATGGACTCTGTCTGGACATTGGTGAGACGATTAGGACTGAGAGACTGAGGATTTTGGGGCAATCTGGGAAAGGACTTTGGACAATACTGAGAAAGGGTTTGGACAATGTTAAAGTATTCTGAGCCTTACATGTTTCTTTTGTAGTTAATAGGATAATTAGAAATCACTTTGTTAAAAATAAATTAGTCTGCACTGCACTGATTGTCTTGCATTGGCTTGGTATTTTAGTTAAGAAGGCTGGGGATGGTGGTAAGGACCCACGAGTGGAAAGTTTAAACTGTGTATTAAAATTTTTCTTTTCTGCAGTTTTTGGAGCTGAAAGCAGAGAGCAGTTGGCTGGCTTTTGCATATCAATGGTAAAGGTGATCAGTAAAAATGCTAATAAAGAGTGTGTAGCCTGCTTTGTAGAGAGAAGCAGGTAGGTAGGTGTATCCAGTTAAAGTTAAAGGTAATTACAAAGGAAATGCTTGTAGCAGGCATGCTTCTAAGAGAGAAGCAGGCCTGTAAGCCTTTCTTTGGTCACCCTGTTTCACTATCTCACTTTTAATAGTGAGGCTCCTTAAATCTACTGTTCTGATCAAGCTCAATACGTTATCGTGATGAGCTTTAATCCAGGTTATAGAATGGTTCAGAACACAAACTCAGCCTTGACGTGTTGATAGTGCCTTGAGGCAGAAAACAGACTCAACTACTTAAATGCTAATCCACTGCACATCACAAGAATTGTAACACAGACTCCAAAACCAAAAAGTTATAACTTACTTATTCTATGCATGATTACTCAATGTCTAAAAGAATTCATAGTCAAGGCAAATCAGACTGGGGAGAAACTGAACAAGATGACTTCCAAGTTCATGTTCCAATAGTAACTGAGATAACAGCCTTTACACTTTCTGTGTGTTGTGATCCACTGGGTACTTTATAAATCATTTTGTAAATCTACTTGTCTCTTATTCTTCACATCTACCCTCTTTGGCAAGCTAATAAGAATTAGACCCTCAATTTAATGAATAAAGTTTAGATTCAGGGAAGGTCAACAGCAGAACTTAAATTTAATACCAGATCGCTGGTCTATTAAATGTGCTTTTCTTCTGGCTATGTTGCTCCAAAAGGGCATAAAAAATAATTACTAAAAATTCTATATGTTACCCCATCTATCTTTCTTTAACTGAAAGAGGAGAGCATTGTGATTCCATCTTTATTTTCATCTTCCATCACAAATACTATTATCTTAAGCATTCCTGATCTGCTAGATACACTGCATATGCAGGGGGAAAGCCACACGTTGCAATGGCCTACTCCTGCCAGTATTCTCTGTGTTTATCACTAACAATGACATCTTTACAGTTCTAAAACAGGCAGGCCCAATCTCACCCTTGACACAGTTTCTATTCTTTCTTCTTGTTAACATTTGGTTGTAGATGTCCAGTTGTGATCTCAACAATTCTCAGCTCAAAGAATGCCTTGTCAGTGAGGACTTCTCTAACTCTCCTGTTGAAGTGCACTACTCCCCACACTCTTTTCTACCCTTAATTCTTTTTCTTTCCAAGTATTCATCACCATATGCTGTATATGATTCCTTTATTTCTTGAGTGTTTCTATTGACATTAGACTCCAAGCTAACTTTTAAAGTTGTCTACTACTATATCTGTGAGCCTAAAACAGAGCCAGACACAATAGGAACTGATTATTGGCTAATGAATAAATACCTCAAAAAGTCACAATGCCCTAAAGTGGATATCATGCCCTTCTAAAGTTATAAAAACTAAGATTTAGAAAAGGTAGGTGACTTGCTCAAAATCACACATTTAATAACCCAGGAACCTAGATTTGAACTGAGTGCTGACTCCAGAAACACAGTCCAGAACCACATGCTGTCTTTCTCCTGAACAGAAAGCTGCAGAATGTGACCTGGAATGGCTCCTATGGAAAGAAATCCTGCCCCTAACAGCTGCGATCATCCATCCAGAAATCCAAAGCCTGTGTGGCTTCAGGAATGCTGCCTAATTTGGAGCTATAGCAGATTATCTGCCCACATATACCCAACAATAAATGGTCATCACTTGTTTTTTTAGAGACTAGGTCTCACTATGTTGCCTGGTGTTGTGTTGAACCCATGAACTCAAGAGATCCCTAGCCTCAGCCTCCCAGGTAGCTGGGATTACAGGCACGCACCACCACACCCAGTTTGTTTTTGTTTGTAATACATCTTGGGAGCTGTTCTGCACAGCACCTATTTTTTTTGCTCTCTACTTAATATGTGCAAATTACTGCATGACTGAATGTACTGTAATGGAACCACTCCCCTACTGATGGACACCTAAGTTGATTCCAATCATGTGATGAATATCATAGGCACAACTTGAAATGGAACAGACAAAACTGTTTAGGAGATAGACTTAGAAGCCCCAGAGATAATGAGTCTGGGGTTCAGCTATGTCACTTACTTACTGTGTGACTGCCTTTGCGCCTGTGAAAGGACAGTGTATAATACTTAATTGAATGTTATGAGAGAGAAGCAAAGTACTCCATGTAAGTCACAGAATGGTGGAGGGAGAGGGTGAACTGGGATGGGAGGGATGCTATAAAATAAAGGCCAATGCTGGGGTGAAGTGAAGGCAATGTGGGTGGTGCTGAAGTCAAAACCATAAATAGTGAGTTTGATGACAGAATGACACAGAGGATAAAAGGTAAGTTTGGATTATTATAAAATGTGAGAGGTGATGGGAAAAACAATACCCTCACCCACCAAGTTTTTGTGTGAGGGAAAATCAGGCTCCTCAGTTTAAAAGACCAGAGCACTGAAGGTTTACTTTAAAACAGAAGGGAGAGAACACCCTGCAGAAGAGAAGCAGGGTGTGTGGAAACAATTCCAGAAGGTACCATGGTAAAATACAGAGAAACTAAAGGTGAATCAATTCAAGTAAAAGAGGAAAGGATGAAAAGAAAGGACTTTGGGGATGCCTTGCCTTCCCATCAATCACCAAGCATCACAGAAATGAAACACGGTGAAAAAAGATTAAGCCACCAAAAAAATTAGATTTTCAAGGCAGGTGTGTGTTCCTCATATCTAATGTGGACAAAGACCCTGGGGCTGGGCTGGGGCACTCACTGAATTCTGGATGCAGTGTCATGAGTCCTGGGAAGAGGTTGTCACTCTAGGCATAAGGGCAAAGGCTTCATGCGATGGGGAGCAGCACTTATCTAAAGAGCTCTTAAAATATATGTGATATTCTTCAGTTTAAAGAAACTAGCAGGTCAGGCATGGTGGCACATGCCTGTAACCTCAGTGCTGGGAGGCTGAGGGTAGGGATCACTCGAGACTGCAGAATTGGGACTACCCTAGGCAACACAGTGAGACCTAGTCTCAAAAATAATAAATAAATAATAAAATAAAATAAAAATAAAGATCCTAGCAGACCCTGGTTTTCAATGTGAAATGGCAGCCCCGATAGCTCTGTTCCCTGAACTGATTTAGTGTGTTAAGCTGGATTGAACAAATCAACGTAATTCAGAAGTGATTTTCACATCAATCAGCTGTCAAGAACAAAATGTAGATAGTCAATGATCAATCAAGTGAGGGTCTGGGATGCTCATACTGACATGTGGAGTGTACACGCACAGCATTTTGCTCTCAAAAATATATTTCCCGGCCGGGCACGGTGGTTCGTGCCTGTAAGCTTCAGCCTATGAAGCGGCCGGGGATAAGGATCACGGTTCGAGTCCCGCCTGGGGCCCGTAGTGAGACCTAGTTCCAAAAAAATAGCTGGGCATGGTGGCACGTGCCTGTAATCCCAGCTACTTGGGAAGCTGAGGCTGGGGATTGCTTGAGTCTGTGGTACCCTGGGCAACGAGAGCCTGCGGTTCCACGGGCAAAAATAGCGAGACCTAATATCAAAAAATATATATATATATATTTCCCGTTAAAGTTTGTGGCCCAGAAACCAGGCGCAGTGGCGCATGCCTGTAATCCCAACTACTTGGGAGGCTGAGGCTAGGAATCACTTGAGTCTGAGTTCATGACTATCCTGGGAAACATAGCAAGACCTAGTCTCAAAAAAACAGTTGGGCATGGTGGTACATGCCTGTAACCCCAGCTACCTGGGAGGCTGAGGCTAGGGATCACACGGGCAACACAGCAAGACCTAGTGTCTTTAAAAAAAAAGAAGTTTGTGATCAACTGATCTGGTTCTCTTCTGAAGATGTACTCTGGATGTGAGATTCACTTCCTTGGTGCTGTGACTTGGCAGGATATGGCATTTGGAAAGAGAAAATAGCAGGAGTGTTAAAACATGACCTATGGTCATCTTGTAACAAAATCTGTACCTAAATAAGGATAATTGTTCTGAATAGGAAAACAAAACAGGTATGTAAAATATTTAAGTGAATGAATTTTTCTTTCAGGCACTTTACACTAGGCAGGCTACTGACCACATTGGTGGATCAGAGTGGAATTTGCCACTGTCTCCAGATGTATGTTGTTCTGTAATGCACTTACTTGCAGTCCCCTCATCAAATGGGAAGCTCTTTGAGGGCTGGGGCTGTGTTTACTCCTGAAATGCTCAAATACAGCCAGAATGCACTTGAGTAAGATGCACAACCAAATGTTGTCAACAGGTGGCAGCCTTAATGATTTTAGCATTAGGAGAGAACCTACAAAGTTGAGGCATGCCTTTTATTTTTAACTTAATGTAACGCTTGAATACGGACTTTCTGCATGACTAACAGCATTCACATTCCTTAGACAACCTTTTCCAAGTGAATATATTCCATTAATAGTTGAGGAAAACAGAAAACTCAATAAAGGAAAATAAAGATCATATTTAAGCTTGGAAAGCTTGCCTTCCTCCAAGCAATACACATAGGACACTAGCATGCTTGACTTCTCGTCTGGAGTTTGGGGAAAGTTACCTCATGCTTCCATGCCAAGTTATCCTTATCCTTGGCCTCCTCACCTGACCTCAGAAAGCTCTACTCAGTTCTGTCCAATCAGTCGATTCACACCAAAAACTGGAGTTGTATGCACTTACACTTCACCCCAGATTCTGTCACCTTAGGTCACTAAGCATGGTGCATGCAGGCTGTTTCTCAAGACCCCCCAAAAGGTTTTAGGAGGAGCAGAAGGTATCACTAAATTCCAGAGGGGCACTGTGTTCCCACTTGGGCCTTGGCACCTGCTGCACTCAACTGTGCCAAGATCCTGAGGGAGGTAGCTGAAACAAGAGGAGCCACAGCAACAAGCTGAGGCAGTAGAGGAGAGTAGGAACTAGGCCGCTTCTGTTTTTCTAATTTAGAGTGCGTTCCCTCCAGAGGGGCACTGAGCCAGAGTCCACCGCCGCATTCCCAGGCAGGAAGGCCAGCCCTCTGCTGACTGAAATAAATGAGCAATTCTCAAGGGCAACTTCATCCAACAACCGCCTGGAATTGGCAGCTTGTGAAAAGGTCAGACAGCATCAGGCCCCCTTCCTCCCTCCATTAAGATCTAGAGCCAACCAACGTGGTTGCCTCTGACCACCCATCTCTTCTTCCCTGTTGTTGGGAAAGCAAGAACCAAGCTGCACATTGTTCACCACAATTAATCACTGAATGCTTAGCTGAAGCCCAAAGCAAGCTGTAATTCTGCCATACCCTTCCCTAGCACAGCGGCTAAAACCATTCCCATCACCAACCAGAAGTTTTAGTAGCAGTTTAAAATTAATCACCATTAAACCTGTTTTATGAAAGACTTCTCTCCTATCTTAAAACTCACCTTTAAAAAATTACCTGACCTATTAACACACTGTTTGTATGTGTATCTAAGTCCTCTAATTCTACTTCCTCCTGTTTTGATGGTGAAAGACTGAATGGCAGCTGTGCTCCAGATGTTGGCAAACAGGCTAGACTATTTCATTTGGTGGGTTCCCCATTCTCCTTGTGGGACTCTCTCTATTCATGAAAGTTTCCTGGGATACTGTAACTATTCTATTATATATCTCAAAATTAGATCTGTAGCAAGTGGAGTTGTCTTTCAAGGAGTTGTGTGTGAATAGGGAATGATTCAAACTCAGATGAGCTTAATGATCCACTGACAAAAAGACACTCCAGAAAATGTGGGTTTTAACCATGACCTCGGCTCTTCAAAGTGGCTATGGGAAATAAAAAGATGAATTCCTAGTTAGGTCTTTTAGAGAAATTCCTCTGGGGTGTTGAGATCCTCTGGCACCAGTGAGATGGTTTTTCCCTAAAAACACAGATGAAGCTACTAGTTTGATACACTAAAGAAATTACACTGACTCGTTAAGTTATTTGCCCACTGTGGGAAAATGGGTGCTGCATTAAGGATGACTATGGTTAGCAAGTTTTGCACATCAGCCTCTATTCCTGAAAAACTGGTCCCACTGAACCTCAAATTGAGACCAAAGCAACTTGTAGATGGTTTCACTACAGACCTATACTTTCACCTCCCTCCCCCAAAAAAAAACCCCAAAATCTTTCAAGTATCCCTACACAGATCAACTACAGGTTGTGAGACCTATCTATCATCCTCTGTTTACTGATAAAACTTGTCTATATGTCAAGCACAGTTGTGGGTCCTGACCATAAAGCCATGACCAAAACATGTAGGCCTGTTTTCCAAGGCCTACACTGGGTGTGAGGGTATGAGGAAGAAGTATCAAATATGCAGGTAAAATGCCACATGATCACAAAAGAAGAAACAGTAACATGGGTAGATAAGGTGGAACACAGAATACTATCTGAAGAGAAAATATCTGAGATCTGAATGTAGCAATCTACACAAGTATCTGGCAACTGTAGCACTACAGTGATAGAGCAGAGCAAGTGCAAAGGCCCTGTGGCCTGAGCAAGCTTGGAATATGAAGGTAGGGAAAGCATGAAGTAGTTATAAAATATAAACAAAGTTTTCATCTCTCACAGCCTCCAGATAAAAGATCTGTACATATTTGGAGTAAAACGCAGAAAGCAAGAAAAATTTCCAAAAAGGCCGGGCATGGTGGCTTGTGCCTATAAGCTTCAGCCTATGAAGCATCTGGGACTAGGGATAGCGGTTCAAGTCCTGCCTGGGTCCCGTAGCAAGACCTGGTTCAAAAAAAAAAAATAGCTGGGTGTGGTGGCACACAACTGTAATCCCAGCTACCTGGGAAGCTGAGGCTGGGGATTGCTTGAGTCCGTAGTACCTCGGGCAATCAGAGCCTGCAGTTTAACAGGCAAAAATAGCGAGACCTAGTCTCAAAAAAAATTTTTTTTCAAAAAAAGTTACAATAAACAAAGAATACTCAAAATAGTATTTTCGATATAACTGGCATTCTTGAAAGAAAAATTGAATACATGCTTCAGGTGCTGTTGAGATCACTTTTCTTAATTCATCCCTTCCCAAGACACCTGCTTCATAAATTAGGGAAGTAGGCTCTCCTAAAATATAAAATTAGAATTTGAAAAAAGTGGCCGGGCATGGTGGCACATGCCTGTAAGCAGCAGCCTAGGAAGTCTCAGTAGGGACCAGAGATCGCGGTTCGAGTCCCGCTCAGGGCAACGTAGTGAGACCAAGTTCCAAAAAAAATAACTGGGCATGATGGCATGTGCCTGTAATCTCAGTTACCTGGGAAGCTGAGGCTGGGGATTGCTTGAGTTCGTGATACCCTGGGCAACATGAGTCTGTGGTTCCACAGGCAAAAATAGTGAAACCCTGTCTCAAAAAAAATTTTTTTGAACAAAGTCTCACCCTACACCTTATAGATTTTTTGATAAGCCCTGGTAGCAAATTGGTTGATGTATCTGATAAAGTATTAAAATATGCTCAAATATAAAGAAACTAGGTAGCTAGAGTTTATCTGAATTGACAATTTTTGTATGGTTAATTTTTAAGTGTTAGCTGGAAAGGAAGTTAAAGAAGTTGCTGACTCAAACTTGAAGTTTTATATTTTATTTTTAACTTTCTTCTAACTTATTTTTAATATTAACTCTAATACTTATTCACCTTCATGGTTTTAAATTTTATTGAATGTTTTAACTTTTTGAACTAATCATTTCCCCATCCTCATCTGCTCATCTTTTTACTCTAAGATCATTCAACTACTGTGGTTTCCAAAACATACCATGTTACTTATGCCCTTACAATAACTTTTGCACATAATGTTCCCCCCTCCAACTAGAATGAGCTTCATTCCCCCCATTTTCAAAATTTAGCTCTTGCTACCACCTTCTGGAAACCTGCCTAGTAGCTGTCTCCCTCACCCTTGAAATAGGATCAATCACTTTCTCTGGTGAGCTACAAGTGCTCCCAAGATCCTACACATCAACAGTTTATGCAATATTTGTTCCTCCTAGAGCAATAAAGTCAGGAAGTATCTATCTCCTTCTTTGAAGGAACCTAAGCCAATTTCCCAGGGACACTTTCACTCACTCACACACACTCACTCACACACACACACACACACACACACACAAATGTATATTCAATTTTGAATTCAATTCAATTCAATTCTCTGAAGCAAGTTTTTCTAGGGTGTGCTTAAATCTCTGTGTGCCATATGTTCTGCACATGACTTTTAATGCTTACATGTTAAAATTTGGTCATTCTGTGAAAACATGTAATAAACAAAGTCAGAATTGTCTACTATATTTACATTGCTCCTCGCCCTAAGGCAGTAGAGTAAGGTTCAATGACAGAACAAGTCACCAATATTGGATATGGAGGAAGGGGGTTTCAGAATAAAATACAAATAAACGAAAAAGAGAAAGTCCCAGTATGGCTTACCACATTTTGTAATCAGAGACAGTGAGTTCAAGACTGACAAGAACACTGAGTGTGGGAAAAGTCATCAGATAATAACCAATACCTAGGCAGCATGAGAGCTGAATCACAACTAATACTAGGAGGGCCAGTTCCTCTCCACTGTTTGTTGTTCTGACATGCCTGTGCATAGAGTTGACACTCAGGAAAAAACACTCAGGAAAAAAATCATAAATATTTAAACTATAAGAAACTTGTGCCAGGCACGGTGGTTCATGCCTGTAAGCTTCAGCCTACGAAGCATCTGGGGCTAGGGATAGCGGTTCGAGTCCTGACTGGGGCCCGCAGCGACCTAGTTCCAAAAAAAATAGCTGGGCATGGCTGGCGTGCGCCTGTAATCCCAGTTACCTGGGAAGCTGAGGCTGGGGGTTGCTTGAATCTGTGGTACCCCGGGCAACGAGAGCCTGCGGTTCCATGGGGAAAAACAGTGAGACCTAGTCTCAAAAAAGAAAGAAAGAAAGAAACTTGCACGATCATCTGAGTTATTAACAAAGGCTAGATTCATGACTACTCACTTTGGATAAGATATGTCATTGTCATACGATGGGGGGGTTGGGGGTTCTCTAAATTTCAAGACAGCTGTCACCCACTTACTCTAATCCCTAATTAATGGTAACTCAACCAGGATTACTATTGGAGAACTGTTAATCTCATTCCATTTAAGGTAGACACAGACCTTTTTTTCTCCATTTTTTTTAATCCCTCTTCTCCCACAGTAAGCTATTCAACCCCAATTTAATTATAGTATCTCCAAATCCTTTCACATCACATCTAAATACTTAATCTTGTTAGGAAGTATCATTAACCGTAGGTTTCAGGTTTCATAATTCCTTCTTCCAAGAAGATGATAAAAAAAAAAAGAAGCATCATTTTGGAGAAAACTAGTATGGAACAAAGCATACAGTAAGTGGATGCTTTGATCAAAGTCTACATTCAAAGTACAGAAATGATAATGTGGCACCAAAGAAAATTAGCTACAACAACATACATTTAAGGGTTCTTGGCCGGGCACGGTGGCTCGTGCCTGTAAGCTTCAGCCTATGAAGCGGCCGGGGCTAGGGATCGCAGTTTGAGCCCCGCCTGGGGCACCTGTAATCCCAGCTACCTGGGAAGCTGAGGCTGGGGATTGCTTGAGTCTGTGTTTCCACAGGCAAAAATAGCGAGATATAGTCTCAAAAAAAAAAAATTTAAGGGTTCTTATTGTCCTAATTGTCTTCTCAAATGAGAAATCTGAATGCAGAATAAATAAAATACCTGTCAGACATACTTACGCTTCTTGTGGCAAGGACAGGGTCTACAGGAATGTGGCATAAGACTAATCTAGACTGTTTTGATTGTGTTGTCATTTTCAGTTGGAACATGGTTTCTTACTTGTAAAAAATCTCTCCTTCCTCTCAAAACAAGGATTATCTTCCCAGCAGTGCTATGACTGTCGGAGTACGTGTCTTCCACTTCCTCATCAGAAGCTCCATTGACAAGCTAGCTCTACCTCTACTCTTGTTCTAACTTTCCTCCTTTTTTCCTTCACTGTCATTATTCCAGTGCAAGTCAGTCATACTTATCTTCAATGATGCTCTAAACAAACCTCTTACATATTTTATTCTTAAAACATATGCTATATTCACAAGGGCAACAGGAAACTATGCCCTTGACACTTCCTACAAGATATGATTCAGAAGATGTATGATTATTGACTTCTTTTGTAGGCATGTTGCCCAGTGGGTTGTAACATCCTTCAGAGGTCTGATTCAGAAAGAAAAATATGGAGGGAACAGATAAGGTCAGAGTAGTTTAGTTGTGTACATTGTTCAGTACAGTAAAGCTCATTTACAAAACCAGGACAAAATACTCCAGGACATCTGTAAATCAAATTTTCAACATCTACCTTTCATTTGGTTACCAAAAACTCCAAGTGAACAGAACTTGGAGTTTCACTCAGCTGGAATATTTCAGGTCTGAGATCATTTAACTCTTAGAGATAACAAACACACACAACACTTCAGACATTTAAGCAGCTTGGATTTCAGCTTTTTTTTTTGGGGGGGGGGATATATACCAGAATTACCTATAGGTAGAATCATTAACATTCAACACTACTCATTAGAATATAAACTATGTAACCACAGTCTGAAGAACCCTTCCCACCCCACAAAGGCATATTTATTTTTGAAAGGTTTGATTTATATTCCAGTCTCAAGTTCTAAATTTAAGGCTATTGTCTATGAAACCAGACTTTGACAACAAATTAAAATATTTTGATATCTACAGCTAAAAATCATATTGTTACCTCCTGCTACCTAGAGATAAATTAGGACCAAGCTGGAGAGCTGGCAGGTTACTATTTAAAGGGGCAGGTTGGTGGTCCCATTTAGAAATGAAAAAATCTATTATTAACACACTACTGGTCCCACCTAACTGCCAGCTCTTTTTATAAAAGTGAAGAGTTCTTTATTTGTTTTTAAAGAACTGCTTATTGTTCCCTGGTTACTACTTCACCTTGAGATCACCTAGTCAGTAACAATGACTCTCACTATGAAACTTAAAAAACAAGAACAACATATGGTTTTGTAACAAAATTACAAGACTTGTCCATTACATTCCTCTGGTAGAATATTGGTCTGGAAAATTGTAGTGAAAACTGCTCTTATACATAAATGTCCAAGGTAATTAAAGGGGGGGGAGGGTAGAAAAGAATGGGGACTGATGATATGCCTATTACAGTGTGTTCTCACCCAGCTGGGAAAATACACTGTAGAGCAAAGTAATGCTTGCTGAGCTTTGTTTAGGAAGGATATAGCTGACCAAACTTCAGCAGACTCACCATGCCATCTTCCCACACACTCTTGGTTTTCCACCCACAACATGCAGAATGCCTCTCTACAGCCATATGGACCAAGATGATGAGTCATCCGTCATCATGATTCTTTTCTTGACCTTTACACATCAATCACCTTTAGCATAAGCACATTCTCCACAGAGCGTGCACCCTGCAACATAAGGCATCTGGAGCTGCACACAGAATGAGGCATTCCTGACACCCCTCATGTTGCCAAGTGGATTTATTCCAGCGCTTGAAAGAAGCTCACGGCTGAAAAATTGACCAGATGGGCTTTCAAGGAGACAGATACAAACTAAATCAGTTCAGAGAGTGACGTACTTTACTAAAAACAAGTCTATGACATAAAAGAAATTCAGTTCTTCACCCCAGAAAGGAAGGGTTATGGCAAAGCAAAACATTGAAAAGATACATAAAACATTCCATAACTGGAAATAACTCTTCAACGTTTTTTTTTTTAACTCAACACTTTACTCAGTCACCCAAAAAAAACCTTAGAGTTTGAACATTGCATATAAAAACAAATATTTTAACCTCATACTTACAGAACAATTACTATTATGACACATGTTTCCTAAGCACTTTACATACATCCACTGATCTCGTCCTTATAACCCTTTTTCTGAATCCCTGCTTGTTATAAGAGTAAGATGCACAGAAAGGTAAGATAACCAGCCCAATATCACACAACAATCCCAGTATGTGAAAGAGCTGAGATTCAAAACTGGCAGTCGTGCACTTACTGGGTTATGGTTATTGACTAGCCACCTTTCTAACTAGCCACCTTTCTAATTAACTAGCCACCTTTCTAATACAATCTCAGTATGTGAAAGAGATGAGATTCAAAACAGGCAGTGTGGCACTTACTGGGTTATGGTTATTAACCAGCCACCTTTCTGATGGGTCTTACATGAAAGATCCTTTTAAAAAAATAGATTTTAAGCCTGATGTGCACCTGTTATCCCAGCACTGGGAGGCTGAGGCCAGGGATTTATTAAGTCCATGGGTTCAAGACTACCCTGAGCAACATAGCAAAATCTATGTCTCAAAAAAGAGCCAGGCATGGGGGTGAGTGCCTGTAATCCCAGCTACCAGAAAGGCTGAAGGTTGGGGATCACTAGAGTCTACAGGACCAGGAATATCCTGGGCAACACAGCAAGACCTAATCTCAAAAAAAACCCTAAAAATTAATTAATAAAAAACAGGTTTTAGCTTCACTAAAACTATACAAATTTGCTCTACCAGATGAAAAAATACGTAATTTAGAATAGAGGAGATAATATATTCACAAAAGACTAACAGTCATATAAGCCAATGATAGTCCAACATAATCTAAAAACAAAGTAACTCAAACTAGAGCGGTTAGGTGTTAAGTGGTAGAAAAGTCAAAGTTTATCAGTCATGCCAAAAGCCCCTTCCTTCAAGTATAAGGGGGCCAGCTTCGATACATTAAAAATACAGTGAAGAGACTGATGTGCCCTGGGTAAGTCTAGGGAAGGTAGTGATAGACAAGGAACTCAACGGGCTCAAAGGGAAATAACGGGTAATACACCTAAAATGAGTCACATCTCAAAGCTGTTGCTTAAATTCAGACTTTTATCATCCCTTGGAACAATTATTCTTATTTGGCTTCTAGTCACTACTAGCTCTCTCACCCCTGCACATCCTGCACATCCTCTCCTGTGCTAGCAAAATTTCAAAGACACAATTATGTCCCTACTTAACTCTCTAGGCCCAGTCAGGCGTGGCGGTGTGCGCCTGTTGTCCAAGCACTAGGAGGCAAGAGGCCTGGGATTGCTTGAGTTCAGGAGTTTGAGGCTAGTCCAGGCAACATCGTCAGACCTGGCCTCAGAAAAGCAGCTGGGTGCATGGTAGGTCTTGTATTCCCAGCTATGGAGGAGGCTGAAGCTGGGGATCGCTTGAGTTCACAGTAGACCAGGCAACATAGAGAGACCTAGTCTCAAAAAAACAAAACCAAAACAAACAACACTCCGGGTCCTATTGCCTTAATCATATATATTATGCCTCTACTTGACAAGTCTCTGGGCCCTATTGCCAACAACTTCCTGTTCCACCATCTTGGGATAGAATTAATACTCAATTTAAAATCAGGTTCATGCGTTATTTACCAAACATTCTAAAGGATATATACAGCTAAAGGTAAGTCTCGCCCAACCTTAATCCTTGCCGAAAGACAAGTAGTGTTGATTTTTGACATCTTTTTAAAGACAGCTTAAGCCTGTGTTTGTATATATAGTATGGAGAATAATATACTATGCCTCTAATTTTACATAGACAATAGTATATGTAAACTCTACTGCAACATTATATTGCAATTAGCTTTTTCTCACTTAGTTAATCTCAGAGATCTAGTACACTACACTATAACATTATTTGTGACACAATAAGGCATTCCTATGACACAGACTAGCTTGTTATCAGTGTTTTGCTTTTTTATAAACACTGCTGAAACAAAGATCCTTCAAGACATATTTCTAGGCAACAAGGAATTACTGAGTCAAAGGTTTAAAATTTGCTTAACTATTCTCCAAAAGTTGCCACAATTTTATGCTAAATACTCATTTCCTACATTCTTTATTTCCCTTTTTTTGGAGACTGGATCTCACTGTTTTGCCCATGGAACCACAGGCTCACGTTCCCCAGGGTACCGCAGACTCAAGTAATCCCCAGCCTCAGCCTCCCGGGTAGCTGGGATTACAGGTGCGCGCCACCACGCCCAGCTTTTTTTGGAACTAGGTCTCGCTATGTTGCCCCAGGCGGGACTCGAAACACGATCCCTAGCCCCTGCCGCTTCATAGGCTGAAGCTTACAGGCACGAGCCACCGTGCCCGGCCTTTCCTACATTCTTGATAAAGGATTTAAGACAGCCTATCTTTGCTGCACTAACAAGTCAAAAACATAAATCATGGCTTTGATTTGTGTGGCTTATTATGGATGAATATCTGATTTAAGATGTGTTATATTTTCGACTTAGTTATGGAAACAAAACAAAACGTACCCAGAAAGTGTAACATTGATGGAATTTTACTACAGATTTGCTTAAGTCAGTGGCCCTAGTGATGAAAATCTAAAGACAAAAAAAGGCTTAACAGGCTTTGCTACAGGAGTTTCTATCATGTAGCCCAATTGGATAAAGTTTAAGAGAAAAGATATTTGCAATCTAGGAAACTGAGTGTTCAAGACCAGTGTTCAATTTGCCCACAGGTTCAACTCACCATCCAGTAGCCAGTGCTGTCCGCGCCGATTCTCCAGCTCCGACATCATGAGGCGCGTGATCACGTGATCTGGCACCAAAAGACCTTTCTCTATGTACTGCTTTGCCATATCACCAACCTCTATTAGAAAGACAGAAAAAGATACTCAGTTCGAGTCCTGCCGGGGGCTCATAGCGAGACCAAGTTCCAAAAAAATACCTGGGCGTGGTGGCGCGCACCTGTGATCCCAGCTACCTGGGAAGCTGAGGCTGGGGATTGCTTGAGTCTATGGTACCCTGGGCAACATGAGCCTGCGGTTCCATGGGCAAAAATAGCAAGACTAGTCAGATAAAAAAAAACCAAAACGCTCAGTCAGGCATGGTTGTCACGGGCCTTTAAGTTTCAGCCTATGAAGCGGCTGGGGCTAGGGATCACGGTTCAAGTCCTACTCGGGGCAACACAAGAGCGACCTAGTCCCCAAATAAATAGCTGGGCGTGATGGCGCACGCCTGTAATCCCAGCTGCCTGGGAAGCTGAGGTTGGGGATTGCTTGACTCTGTGGAACCTGCGGTTCCCACGGGCAAAAATAGCAAGACCTAGCCTCAAAAAAAAATGCTTACAGACTTTTTTTTTCTTCTTTCCCATTCCCCAACATTGCTATGGGTGGTGAGGGGGAAGGGGAAGTGATGGGTGGGTAGACACTTTTAGAGTTAATACTTTAAGCGTCAGCTTCAATAAGTACGATTTCTAGGCCGGGCACGGTGGCTCTTGCCTGTAAGCTTCAGCCTACGAAGCGGCCGGGACTAGGGATTGTGGTTCGAGTCCCGCTTGGGGCCCTTAGCGAGACCTAGTTCCAAAAAAATAGCTGGGCGTGGTGGTGCGCGCCTGTCATCCAAGCTACCTGGGAAGCTGAGGCTGGGGATTACTTGAGTCCATGGTACCCCGGGCAATGAGAGCCTGCGGTTCCACGGGCAAAAATAGCAAGACGTAGTCTCAAAAAAAAACAAACAAACAAAAAATAAGTACGATTTCTTAGGGACCTGAGGATAGATAAATGATCCACTGGTCTTCCAGGAAGAATGCTGGATAATACAACAGGTTTGTTATATGAGCCTCAATATAAGCAGATGGCACCTTGCTGACATGATTGTAAAAGCAACTCAGTGTTTTCACAGCAATGCCAATTTCATAAAAGGATAGGAATTTAAAAGAAAAACATTTTCAGAAGGAAAATGTCTTTAATCTTAATTTTAAATTACAATTTATTGCATGTAGAAATTATAAGGCTTAGCTGAGCAAATCATTAGTTCACATCTTTTAAATTCCTAAAAATTGAACTTTTTCTTTTAACAAAGATAAAGTCTGCTCTCCAGGGTATCATTAAGAATCACATTCTTGACAGGCCAATTAAATTTTAATAAAAACATCACACAGAATTATGTTACTGGGAAAAAGTTCCAGATTCATTTTGTCCCCACCTTCACCTTGAATTTGGATAGAGTCTTTCCTTTCCCAGACTGAGTCTATAGCCCCACCTCCAGCTTAGGCCTTAAAATGCAGTCTTTGTCTATCAGAAGTCCTGAGCTGGCAGAGGGGATTAGTGGGCTCTGACATTCAGGCCCATCCTAGTCAGGTTAGGAGCAGGAACCCAAGTCTTTTCAGACATCCTGGATATTTGGGAAGTTCCCCAGTACACTCCTGCCATGATCTAGGCTGTAGGTGGGGGTGGGGATAGGATAAGTCCTGCACCACTGGGGTCTCAGGGTCTTGGGGTCTGGAGAACCTGGCCAACCTCTGTCAGAAGTTCTGGGTTAGGAGAGAGGATTAGCAGACTCCACCTTCCAGGCCCAACCCTAATTCCAGTCAGGCTGGGGGTGGGAGCTGAGTTCCTTTTGAACTGCTCAGACTCTTGGAAAGGATGACCTCCAGCAAACCCCACCATGGTCCAGGTTGCTGGTGGGGGGAGGGGGAGTCCTATGCCACCGGGCTCTCGATCTGGGGTCCAGGAGTCTCAGGCTGGGGGAGCTGGTCTCTGCCTCTACATGGAGGGGGGAGGGGCTGAACAATAAATAGTCTGATATTCCTGTACATTACAGAACTGTAACCCCAAGGTCAACTACAATCCACTCTTAGCCGATTCCAACATATTCAAGGAATATATAAAGACGATGTGTGATCAGTACTGCCACCTAACCAGGTTAGGTTTCAGTGTAGTCTTATTTCTTCAATGTTTCGAACCCTCAAGAGATGTACCTGGCTGCATAGGGACAAGAAGGTAGCACCATGAACAAGGGCAGAGATAGGGGGCGGCTTGGTGTATCTGAAGTAACATCAAGAAGAGAAACATCAAGAAGGTAAAAGATAAAGTGCATGAAGTCTGAAGGTTTTTTTTGTTTTCTTTTTTTTTTTTTGAGACTAAGTTTTGCTTTGTTGCCTGGGGAACCACAGGCTCACGTTGCCCAGGGTACCACGGACTGAAGCGATCCTCAGGCTCAGCCTCCCAGGTAGCTAGGATTACAGGCATGTGCCACCACATCCAGCTATTTTTTGAGACTAGGTCTCACTATGTTGCCCCAATGGGTCTCGAACCCGCAGACTCAAGCAATTTCTGACCTTGGCCTCATGTTTCGCAGACTGCGATTAAAGGCACTGAATGATTTTTTCCGATAGCTGGTTTTTTAAATATCATTTCCACAGCCAAGACTGAATGAAAAAAATGGAGCCTCCTTGCTCAAAAATTTAAAAGTTCTAAGACAACAGCAGAGCATTGATCTAAGTGCAAGGTCAGTGTGACCACAACAGTGGGCCCATTGCAAACAAAGGAGGCTAGACAGTAACCCAAATATGAGGTCAGCGTACACTAGAGCAGAAGCAACACTAGAAAATGCTCTGCCTACGCAACTCCCCATTTAAAATAAGTCTCTGGAAAACTTCCACAATCATCTTAATCCAATTTACTTATTAAGAGAAAGATCTAAGTACAGCATACTTTTCCAGCTGTTTTTGGCAGCCCTGGCTCTTCAACAGCAGAGCAGACAATGTGTCCTCTATTTGACACAAAATCAAACTACCACAGCTCTCCATCCCTCCTGTAAAAACTCAAAAAGGCCAATGGCTAGAGCAAAATGGGCTTAATAGATGGGCATCTAAGAAGACCTCACTCATAAAGCACATATATCAGAAAACAGGTTCATTCTGGGAAACTGGACCTTCCTTCCTGTGTCCTTGTCACTTTGCTTGGAAGGTAAAAGAGAATCATTAAATGCTAATGCTGGCTCATTTGCATAAAACACATGCCAGCTCTCATTTTTCAAGTAGTATTCCAAAGAAAGGCTGGACATGTATATAATTCTCTTACACAACTTTTGAATCTTTAATATTTGCACACTCCAAAGGATAGCATACAAATTACAAAATGCTTTCAAAGGTAAACTTAAAAAATTCAGAGTGCCAAAAATAGGTCATTTTTAAAACTTCACAATAGAAGTCCAACAAGTGTTTATGAAATTTAGCAGAATGCCAATGATTAAGCAAGCCATGTTTGTAAAATTGTCTTCATGTCACATCGAATGATTACAAAACATGCATGTACAGATCTAGATTTTTGCAGTTATTAAAAAGAAAATCACCATGTTCTGCCTATTTTAAAATGTAAAAATTTTGGCAATGCATCTTAACACGTTCCATTCAATTACTACTAACAGATAATTTCATAACCTTAAAAAATATCTTTTGAATTTCTAACCAGATCAGATATATAAACTTTTGCAGAATTTAAAAGTATTCATTTAGCTGTAAATCTAATTTAAGTTTAAAATTTTAAGATAAAGCAGAATGTAACATCACCTACTTAATTGGCCACCTCTTCAAAACTCATGCTTCCAAGTTATGAAAATTATTTTCAATGGTCTCGAATCCTTCACATTAGAGTTTGCCCATACATTAACAGACTTCATTCAGGGCAGCAAATATGAAAAAACATTACAAATTGCTCAATGGTGTCAGGCCAGTACTGTGAATTATTTTAACACTAGCTAAAAAGAAAATATATCTCTAAAAAACTAGGACAGCCAACCAAAATAGTATTTTAGAAAATCTGTAACAGGCCAGGCATGGTGGCGCATGCCTGTAAGTGGGAGCCTAAGAAGTCGCAACTGGGGCCATGTAGCAAACCTAGTTCCAAAAAAATATAATAACTGGGCCTGGTGGCGCATGCCTGTAATCCCAGCTACCTGAGAACCTGAGGCTGGGGAATGGTTGTCTGTGGTATCCAGGAAACGTGAGCCTGCGGTTCCACAGGCAAAAATGGTGAGAACTATTCTCAAAAAGAGAAAATCTATAACACACCCCAGTAGAGGAACACACATATTTAGGTAGCACAAAAATCATTCTACAGTCACCTCCCACCAACGACTCAGGATTGTTATACATGTCAAAGGCCAAATAACTTATAATAGAACTAAATCCACAAAGATCCAAACCATGAAAAATGATTATTCTCCATGTGAGTGAGTGAGAGAGTACACTTTTCACTAAGGGAGAACAGGAGAATGACATATTGTTGCTTTTGTATTTTAAATACTCCTCATATCTCATGAACTATCATTCTACTGATAGTCATTGTGCATCTCTGACATGCCCAGCCCTGTACCAAACAGATGGGGTCCTCAGAGCTTGCAGCCTAAACATTGGGAGTGCTAATCCACTAAGTGTTTTTCAATACCAAACAAAATTTTAAAGCCAGTAGTTATCACAACTAACAGGCTCTTAGATCCCCTGAATATTTCCATACATATAAATTATGAAACCAAAATAACTGGTTGCAAACTAAATGCTAAATGAAAGCATTTGGTCAGACATTGAATCTGCCAACTAATTCACTTCTGACCACAGGATTATGGAGCAATGGAGACAAAAGTGGCTAATCACTCGGGAGTGCAAAAACTACATACAAAGGTGAATGTGAGTGCACCTGCCAGCTAATTTTAAAATGAACATAAGGGAACATTGGCTGCCTCACTTCTTAGTGAGTATTGGAGAGAACACATCCAAATGAAAAATGGGTGAGAAAACATCCAACACAAAAGTTTATAAGAAAGAAGCCTTAAACCAAGATAGTCAGGCTTAAATGCTAAAATTTGCTCTTGGGAAGAAATTCCATTTTATGGTGTTTGAGGTCTCTCTTTTTCCTGCTGTATACTTTCTTTTGAGGGAAGAGTGCTTTTTTTCCTTCTGTATTAGTTTTCTTCAGTTTTGACCTATCAAACTTCTCCACTTCAAACAAGTCCAGTTTATCACTCATCTTGACCGAAGGTTTGGAAGCCAATGGAAAGCTGACTGTGCTCTGTAACTGCTCTGTATGTGGGAGAATACTTTCAACTAAAGGAAGAGAGATATTTTTACATGACTTGGATATTCATCTTATCAAGCCCTGTGCCATACTTTCAATAACCAACTAAAGTGCCAGTATAAGGTGACAAGAGTTTCGTGGACTAGCCCTCCAACAAGCTATGCAATGATCCTACCAAATGCCTGCAAGGTACTGCGAGTCTAACCCAAAGTCACTCCAAATTCTTAGGACTATGGGTGGAGTTCTTTGCTCCCAGGAACCAGCTTACCCAAAGCAGACTTGCAAAGGGAACCAGTGCACAAGTAGGAAAACCTGACGTATAACCACCAGTTTCTGGGTGCTTAGTGGAGTCTGACAATTCAAACTCCAGGGAACCCAGTCACAGGATGCCTCCCCAAAAATAAGATTTACCACTAGAAGCTCAGCCAGGTTCCCACAGAAAATGATAGAAAATGCCCTTTGAGGATTCAGTAGAGGGAGGAAAAATGGAATATTGGGGGGGGGGGACACTATTCTAAGTAAATCACAATACATGTGGAGATGGAAGGGGTGTGAAAAGGGTGGTTTTATCAAAGGAGGACTCTACATTGAACCTTAAGTTTAACCTTGGATGACATCAACAGTGTCAAACAGAGGGTTCACCATTAGGCTGCTGAAATTCCAAAAGTTGCCTCTGCTATAAATCTGAATTAGATTTTATTTCCCCATTAAAGCTAAGCTTCAAGAGAGAATTTTATGCAGTAACTTCCCACAAATAGTCTCCTCACACCCAAGTTATCACAGCATTATTTTCCACTCTTCAATCAGAGTGGCCTACGGTATACATCTGAAGGGTCCACCTCTGCCAAGAAAACCTCAGTGGGGTTCTAATGCCCATTCAATGGTCTCCTAGAACCTCGTCTGTTTCCTGAACCTCAGCAGCTTCCAGTTTTCTCCCTTCACCCATGCTCTAACCCTTCCCCTTTCTCCTTCAACTTTCCTTCCTTAAAGGTTAGACCTCCTATGCATGTACCCATGGCAACATGTGCACATGGAAGTACTCATCACACCTGCATTTTATTCCTCCTGCTAGTGGTCCCCACTATACTCCCAGGGTGACATCCGTGGTATTTTACTGTCTCTGATGAGCAGTACAAATAGAGACACAAAGCAAATGTTGAAACGCACTTCATTGGATGGTCCTTCCAACTCCTTACATGCCCAGAGAACCAGAGCTAACTGATTCTTCACAACAGGGTAGCTAGCAACTCACTGATGCAACAATCAGTTCTGTGCACAACTGCTAATCTATGTGCTAGATTAAGGATTCACATTGGGCTGTTTCTAATGACTCAGAGACAAAGATATCAAAACAAACTACAAGGATGCTACTGCAAGTGAAGTTCACAAACCTTGCTATTACAATTCAGTCTTTCATTCCAAAAATATTTACTGGGCAACTACTCTGTGCCAGGCAGTGACACATTTCCCTATGTGTCGGGGAAACAAATAGAGTACCATAAGTCATTTATTCGATGCTTCTGATGACCTGGCCAGGCACCAAACAGTTGACAACTTGGTCTATTTCAAACCAAAGCTGAGTTCTAAAAATGATCTCCTGTCTTTTATGAGTAAGTACTAAAGATAACAAAGCTTTCATTTCTTGAAATCTAAAGAATTTTCTTGACTAAAGAATTTTGTGTAAAGCAGATCAAATTAAAATTTTTTAAGCTGGGCACGGTGGCTCATGCCTGTAAGCTTCAGCCTATGAAGCGGCTGGGGCTAGAGATCATGGTTAGAGTCCTGCTCGGGGCAACAGTGAGATCTAGTCCCAAAAAATAGCTGGGCGTGGTGGCGCGCACCTGTAATCCCAGCTACCTGGGAAGCTGAGGCTGGGGATTGCTTGAGTCCGTGGTACCTCGGACAGCGAGAGCCTGCGGTTCCATGGACAAAAATAGCAAGACCTAGTCTCAAAACAAAAATTTTTTTTTAAGTGACACACATATATGGCAAACAAATGAACATTGGATGCACAATAGAGACAAGGGCATTAATGGAGAAAGACTACATGGGGATTTCAAGGATACAGCTAACATTCTCCTTAGCTCAATGATGGGTAAACAGCTGTTACCCCTTAAAATATATATACACCACTATCTTTTTTTTCTTCTAAGGACCTAAAAAGGACAAACTGAATACAGCAGACAGCTGGACAAATATTCACAACTCATCCCAAGATGCCTGGTTAAGCAACAGAGAAAGCTAAGCCACTGTTCTTTTCGCTGCTCAAGCTGGAAAATGTTGAGAATGAAAGAGCTAGTAGGAGAAACAGCTGCACATTCTAGTATCATCCATTCTCCAAAATATCATCAAAATACCCTCACCCACCCCCACGCCACACACACCTGCTACCAGACATAGTCAAAAATGAGTTATAGCTTTGTGACTCCACAAATTAGTTCTTTAAACACTAACACACACACACACACACTGGTGCTCACGAGTACGTTACTGGAAAGTGAAGACATTTTCATTCTATAAACTGTTTATGCTTAAAATCATTTTGATCAATCTTCTCCAGTAAGAAAAAAGCTTTTTAAAATAATCTTAGTTAAGAAATAAAGTCCTTAAGAAGTAGGAATTATGAAAGAAACTTAACAAATTGAAGGCATTTTTGGCATTTACCTCCAATGATTCATTTCAGATGCCAGATCCACCCTTCAAGTGGCCTTGCTCAAAACCAGGCCTTCTATTTCCTTTGCACCAAAAAAAGTGATTTTAAATCACTCCCCGATACTTTCTCTTGGTAGCTATGAAAATCCTGAACCGAATATAATGGTCTAGAGCACACACTTAGAAACAGACTGCTCAGGTGCAAATCCTACCACCATCTTTTAAAGGCTGTAAGACTTCAGTCACATTGTTAATACCTCCACTTGTAAGACAGGTAAAGAAATGGGGCTGTTTTGAAAACCACCTGTGAGGTGCGCACAGTGGCGCATGCCTGTAAGCAACAGACTATGGAGCACAGCTGGCACTAGGGATCAGGGCTGGAGTCCCGCCCAGGGCAATATAGAGAGACCTAGTTCTAAAAAACAGTTGGGTGTGGTGGCCCTCACCTGTAACCCTAACTACCTGGGAACCTGAGGCTGGGGAGCTTAAGTCTATGGTACCCTGGGCAACAAGAGCCTGTAGTTTCTCGGGCAAAATAGACCTAGTCTCAAAAAAAAAGAAAAAGGAAAACCATGTGTGATTAATGTAAAAAGTACTTGGAATGACACCTCTTTGCAAATTTAATTCAAGGACCAGCAGATCAATGTTTGCTGGTATATGGCAGGTGTTTTTCTAAGCAGGTTAGAAACAAACACATTTAATCTTCATAAATATCTATGAGGCTCAATAGTATTTTCCTCATATCAAAAGAAAATAAACTGAAACAAGTTAAGTAACTAGCCTAAAATAACCCAGCTGCTAAGTGGCAGAGGCAGTAAACAAACTTATGAAGCCGACTAACACTCAAGGCCTTTTTAGTCACCATTTTACATTGTCCCGCAATGTTTATGCACATTTCCATGAGCAGAATTACTCTGAATGTTAGAGTACATTTTTCTAGAATGGCGCCCAACATAAAGGTTACAAGAGCTTCTTTGTGAACTGGGCAAGACCAGCCTACTGAGAAAGTGTTAGCGGTGATAGTATGTCCTGAAGAAATACTTCCATCAGATGTGTATCTTCAATTAAATAAACAAATGATGTCTAATTAAGTAATTCTGTCTTGTGCCTTCCTACCAAACTCAAAAGCACTCTGCAATTTTGTAAATTTTAACTAGTCAGCCTCTCCTTCCTGCAGTCCTCCTTCTCACCCATCATCCTTGCAGCTCTTGGGGGGAGTTATAAAGCTACCAGTTGGCACAAGACACTTTTTCTCTTAATAGCAGCCTCCAGGCCTACAGGAAAGGAGCGAACACCTTAAGATACATGATATTCAAGGCCAGGCATGGTGGTGTGCCTTTAATTCCAGTCTACAAAGGGAGACAGACTAGAAATCTCTTGAGTCCACAGGTTTGAGACCTGCACGGGGCAATATAGCAAGCCCTAGTCTCAAAAAATAGCTGGGTGTGGTGGCGTGCGCCTATAATCTCAGCTACCTGGGAGGCTGAGGCTGGGGATCACTTGAGTCTGTGGTACCCTAGGCAACATGAGTCTACAGTTCCCCAGGCAAAAGAGCGAGACCTAATCTCAAAAAAAAAAAAAAAACCCGACATTCAGTCTCTTAAATCTGGCCTGGAACTCCTCTTCAAACATTTCCTCTCTTAACACAGCTCCTTTACAGTCCAACCCTTGACCTAGTCTTTTGCCCGCATAACTGGAGTCTCTTTCCTAGGGCAGTCTATTCTCTAAGAGAATAAGACAGAACAATACCCTATGAAGCATAAGTACCAGGGTATGGATAGAGGTAGACACCTCAGACTGACCTCAGGCCCAAGGAAAGCACTCCACCTAGAGTTGAGCTTTGATGAGCTAACAGACGTTGACTAAAGAACCACCTTTCCAAGTACTACATCTAGCAGCCACTTATACAGTCATGCATTTTCCAGGACCTTCAGAGTAGTGATAGCCTCCTGTATTCCACCAGCACCTGAGCTGCAGCTCTCTACACAGTACTGCTATCACAGTAGGGAAAAAAGAGGTGACCTCAGGACTGTCATATTCCTGTGACCACACTGCTGGCAGACACGTCCAACCTACACACATGTTCCAGGGTGCCCATTCTTCCAAGATGACTCGGGGATATATCAGAGCACAGCTTGGTGGAAAGAACCACGGTAGACACACACCCCTCAGTCAGGTGCCCCTATGCAGTTCATAGCCCATACAACCAACATGGCATGGCCTGTACCTTTGGTTACATTTCACTCCAGTTGACAGGGACTGTTTACAAATTCTCTGTGACAGATTATATCCCCGAGGCTACAAACTACCTTATCTAATCTGCAGTAAGTGACTACACTGGGAAGATCATATCCTTAAACTCCCAAAGAGTTCCCCAAGTTCCTACACATTAAATCAACTGTTTTTCATTGCACACCCAATATATCTTCTATCTACTGCATTTAATAACCCTGATAAGTGTTTTTAAGGCCATTAAAACTCAGAAAAACTTTCTCAATCACAGCAACAATTATATGCAGCAGTGTCCTTTAAATGCTATCTTATAGTCTAATGCTTTGGCCAGTTTTGAATACCCAAGTAAAACCAATTACTGAATTAAGCAAACATTGTTATCTGATGGATCTAGATAATGGACACTTCATGCACTTTTGACCATAGTTCTCACAGATATTGCTTCAATCTATTCAAGTTGGTGCAGAGAACATTACTATAGTTTGCAATTGGCTGTCAAGTCTGACCTCTTAACAAGAAAGGATCCGTCACTACAAGTAGAAGCTTGCTCCTCTCGAATCTGTCATTCTTAACCACCCACAAAACGTATGAGTCAACGAGTCAACTTGAAGATATGAGATCAAGACTCCAAAATATTCTCTAATAGAAGAGGTAGAAAGTTTAGCATGAAGGAAACAGCTTATTTTCAAAACATCCTTTGAGTACTTGCAAAGTTTTACTGCCAAAACTGGCTCTTTTCAAATTGTCCCTTCTGGATGTTTCTGTGACAAAGATAAGTTCCACCCCAAGCTTCCTGAGAAATCAAGCATTAGGAATCTGTAGCTATTTCTAAAAGTAACAAAGATAGCTTTTATAACACCTAGTATAAAATACGGACCTTTGAAACTATGTTATTGATTCTTTGTTCCTTTAGATGTCATATTTAAGATCCCCATAGGCACCAATCACAATTGGTAAGTGACTTTTATGTACACCTGTCTTCAAAACCTTTCCTTTGCTGTAATACTTAAGCACATGATGGGGACAATTTTACTAGTATTTTTGGGGGGGGGGGGTTGTTGTTTTGAGACTAGATCTTGCTATTTTTGCCTGTTGAACCGCAGGCTCACATTGCCCAGGGTGCCACAGACTCAAGCAATCCCCAGCCTCAGCTTCCCAGGTAGCTGGGATTACAGGTGTGCACCGCCACACCCAGCTATTTTTTGGGACTAGGTCTGGCTGTGTTGCCCCAAGCGGGACTCGAACCATGATCCCTAGCCCCAGCCACTTCATAGGCTGAAGCTTACAGGTACGAACCACCATGTCCGGCTAATTTTACCAGTGTTTAACAAAAAGAAATCATAGCTAAAATTGTTTGAACCTGTAATCTATAGAATCAGTCATTCCCTATATCAAAGAGGATTTTTTTGAGACTAGATCTCTCTATATAGCCCGGGTATTTTTTGCTTTTAACTTAGGTTTTGTTGTTTTGTTTTTTGTTGGTTTTTTTTTTTTTTTTTTTGAGACTAGGTCTTGCTATTTTTGCCTGTGGAACCGCAGGCTCACGTTGCCTGGGGTACCACGGACTCAAGCAATCCCCAGCCTCAGCTTCCCAGGTATCTGGGATTACAGGTGCGCACCACCATGCCCAGCTATTTTGGGGGGACTAGGTCTCGCTATGTGCCCCCGGCAGAGCTAGAACTGCGATCCCTGGCCCTGCCGTGGCTTCCTAGGCTGCCACTTACAGGCATGCGCCACCATGTCTGACCTGCTTTTAACTTAAGATTTTAATTCAAATTTAAAGTTCTGAATGTGCCAGGCATGGAGGCGCATGCCTTTAAGCGCAGCCTAGAGCACGGCTGTGACTAGAAATGACTTGAGACCCTGGGTTCAAGACTCGCCCAGGGCAACATAGCAAAACCTAATCACTTTGAGTCTGTGGTACCCTGGGCAACGTGAGCCTGCGATTCCTTGGGCAAAATAGCGAGACTGAGCCTCAAAATAAAATTCTGAATGTGCCTCTTTGCCAATATTAAGTGAGATTAAAAATTAAAGAATACATGACGTGATTTTAATTTCCTTGTATTACATTTTTATCAACAGACAAAAACTTTTACCAGAATAGCTTTATAATGAGGTAGAGGCATTATGATACAAGGAATATCTACCAAGATGGGAATTAGGAGTCTTGACTCAGTTCTGCTTCCCAAATCACTGACCATAGTACCGAACACAGCAACACACCATCACTTAAACCTGTGGGATGTTGAACCTTCTACCTGTTATCTCTGAAGTGGGATTTCAATTCCCCCTATACCTGGGCTTCATGGTCTATGTGCCTGAAACCACAATAGCATCCTTTCAACCTTCAAAGTTCCATCTAGGAGGTTAGGAGAGGGACTTCAGAGACTAAGGGAGCTTCAGAGGCACATTACCTTTATAGACATCATGTATAGAGTCCCAGTCAGAACTCAGGTTGGAATGTCACTGCTCTTTCTGTCATACTTTGCCTAGACGGCTTTCTGGGAATAAGGGTCAACACTTCATTAGACCTCTCTTTCCTCTCCAACCAGATTGGGTATTGATATTGACTTAGTCTAATAATGCACTGAGCCCAGTCATATGTTGGCAGTGGTATTTCTATAATAGCCAAGAGAAAAAGATGCATGGATGAAGTCATGACTT
>PVHY01019178.1:0-27844 GCA_004024945.1 Uropsilus gracilis
CAGCAGCTTCATAGGCTGAAGCTTACAGGCAACCAGCCACCGTGTCTGGTGTTTTCTTTAACCATCTTTAAAGGTGTTTTCTTTAACCATCTTTACTTCTTCTCCAGTGTCTGGCCTCCTCTGACCCTGTTTGTTGCAGCACAGCCCAAGCGATCAGGTCAGGTACAGTACTCATTATGTTACTCAGGAATTTTAGGGTAAAAACTATGCAGTTGAGGTAAATTACAGGAATAATATTTCATTACTTAGGTTAACAGTTTGAGCATAAAACATCCTTTCAGGCATTCTCTGCCATCACACTCATTACTGATCTTAAAGCCAGTTTCTGGACTATTTTGATTACATTACCCCTCTGAGAACTCTAGGATACCTCTAGATTTCTTGGGCCTTTTGAACTTGGAGTCCAATCAGCTTCATAGTGGACTGGTGGTTGAGAGAGCTGTGAATCAATAGTGTGGAAGCTGATTAATTAGCCATATATTTGATGAAAAAATTCTCAAAAGTTTTCACTCAATTTCATTCTCTTTCTGCCATCTCTTGTTCCCATCCTTTTTCACTTATGACACTGGGTAATAGTATGAACACTGAAAGTGGAATGCAGGAGACCGGAGTGTGGGTTCCTGGTTTGCTATACACTAGCATTTTTGACTGGAAAATTTCTTGAAGTCTCTGAACTTCAGTTTTCTCACTGACCAAATGGTAAGACTGCTTTTCTTACTTTACAGGGTACTTGTGAAGATCAAAGAACGGTAGGAGGATGGCAGCCATGAGTAGCTGAAATGCTGAGACTGTTTCAAGAGGCAGTTCTAAAGGTGATGGAGAATTGACTAAGAAATCAATCACTCTCTAAAGGTAGGTGAATCAACTATGATCTGTGGTTCCTAAATCTGAATGAATGTTAGAATTAGTGTGACCAGAAATAAAACCAGTATTTTTAAAGGGGGGCAGCAGGTATAAGGCTACCAAATAGAATATATATGGCAAAGCATGTGGGATATACTTATAGTAAAAAAATATCAACTGCTTCTCCGGAAGTCAAATTTAATGAGGAGCTTTATAGTTTTACTTGTTGAAGCTGGCAACCCTACACAGGTGACTCTCAGGAGCAATCTGCAGTTGAATGTGACCCAGAGCCTCAGTAAGGACGCCAGCAAACTAGGGAAATAAGTTGCTTTCTTTAATGGCAGGATTTCGATGCTCCGGAGACATGGTCACAGTCTCCACTGAGGAGAATAAAAATTTTGCCTACTATCTTCTTTGGGTTTGATTTAATCGCCAAGATTTATTAATTGAAGATTTTAATCAATACTGATCCATTATTTCTTTGGAAAATAACATTATATCTGGCAATGGCAAGCTAACAGTCCTTCATGTCAGAATTCATTTTAACTTGTCAGCAATGGTTTTGTTGTTATTTTATGCCAATCCTCCACTTTCTTCTTATTTCATTATTTTATCTGCCTGGTTTCCACAGACATTTGATTTGGGGATCCCTGTTTGAAAACATTTCAGTTTAGGACAGCTGAAGACAAGCTAATTAAACTCCTAACTTTGAGACCCCCTTAAACAAATACTATTTTGAAGTACTTCTCAGACAGATTCAAATAGCAGTCCAGGCATGGACAAGTAGAATCCTAATCCTAATCCTGTCAGAATAGGGTGGCAACCTGGAACCAAACATCCTTTTTATTTCTTTTTTACTTTTTTAAAAAATTGATTACATACATATGCTATATATATTTTTACATCATTGTATATATGTATACATATTGTTGTATATATATATAAATACATATATATATTTACATCCTTGTATACTATGAGGTTTTCCTACCAACCTGCCATCCTCATCTCCCATGCCCATCCCTCCCCTCTTTTACTTTATGCTTTAGTTTTACTATCAGTTTGTTAGTTTTAACTTTTTCTTGTCTTTCTGTTTGCTTGTTATACCTATAGCCCATATATAAGTGAAGTTATACAGTATTTCTCTTTTTCTTTCTGGCTTATTTCTGTTAACATGGATTCCTTCTAGGTCCATCCATATTATCACAAATGCATCAAATTTGATTTTTTTTTAAAGATTGTGAAATAGTATTCCATCTTATACATATACCACACTTTTTGAATCATTCATCTGCTTTGGGACATTTGGGTTGTTTCCATATCCTGGCTGTTGTAAATAGTGCTGCAATAAACATCCGAGTATATGTGTTCTTTTGAATTAGTGTTCTGGTGTCCTTTGGGTAGATTCCCAGAAGTGGAATTACTGGATCTAGTGGTGGTTCCATTTTCAGTAATTTGAGGGCCCTCCACTCTCAAATTATGCCAATCCTCCACTTTTTTCTTACTTCATTATTTTATCTGCCTGGTTTCCACAGACAGCATTCCATAGTTGGAACCACACATCTAAGTAAACAGCTTTGAACAAATTCTTTGATTCTCAGAAACATTGATTCTCTGGAACATGAAGTTAATAATGTATCTGTTATATGTATTGTTACCAGATTGAATTGCAATGAGGTATATCAGAGCCATACTCAGTGATAAAAAACTGTAGAAATATAAACTTAAACTGTAGAAATGTAAAATTTTCATTTTATATTTAGACCATGTAAATGTTGAAAGAGGCTGCTGAGAACTAAACAGGGCCTAGAAAATGAACCATTTTGTTAATAAATCAAAAAGAAAATACTATAGCCTACAGAGAGGGAATAAAAGGTTCCTTTCATGTGCTTTTGGGGTTAAACTCACTCGTCATAACTTTTTTTTTTTTTTTTTTTGAGACTAGGTCTCCTTATTTTTGCCTGTGGAACTGTAGGCTCTTGTTGCCCGGGGTACCACAGACTCAAGCAATCCCCAATCTCAGCTTCCCTGGTAGCTGGGATTACAGGCACACACTACCACGCCCAGCTGTATTTTTTTGCAACTAGGTCTAGCTATGTTACCCAGAGCGGGACTCGAACCACAACCCCTAGACCCAGCGGCTTCATAGGCTGAAACTTGCAGGCACGTGCCACAGTGCCCGTCTCATTCCTCATTTTATACCTGTGTTGTTTGGTTTTTACCATGACAAAGTAAACGTTCTAACCAGAAAAGAACCGTTACCATTGACACATTTCTTATTTCTGAGAGAAGAAAAGTCCGAGAACTTGCTGGGTAGAATTCAATTCACATTTCCTAAAACCTTGTTTTAAATTTCCCTTGTTTCAAGTCTTTGTAGAATGATTTCCTTTCTATAATCTACAATTTTCTTTGGCCCTTTATGTTGGAGAATAGATTCACTGATGAGAAAGTCAGTAGGATGTATATCTGCCAGCCACAAATGGTCATTGTCACATACCCCAGTGCCCATGTGCACTGAGTAAAGAAAGCTGAGTTAAAGAAATGGTTCTTTTCTGAAATAGTATTAATTACAAAATAAATTGAATTTCTTTTCTGGATTTAAAGTATGTTAGAGATGACTCTAGATTTATTTAATCTAGCTCATTTTATTGGTAAGAATACTAAAACCTGAGGATGACCTCTCTCTTGCATTTCCATCACCATTTATATCTTTCTAAATAATTAGCTGAATAAATGATTTGGGTTTTTTTTTTGACAAAATTATTTTCTTGTCAATATTTCCCATATCTTCTATTAATCTCCTTTATATACAAGGTTCCTTCAGTACTTCATTTTCTCCAAAATAATCTATCTAATATATTATCATTTTACTTTCTACAGAAAAAGAAAGTCAGAGCTGGAAGTAGGGGAGAGAACAATAAGGAATAAAGGAAAGGAATAAAGGGAGAGAGAGAAGAAATGATTCTTCTTATCTTTTTGTTCTATTTTTATGTCAATATCATTATGTATGTATAAAAACTAGAAATGACTAGAAGTTTATAAACAAGATAATTGTTGAGTAGTTCTCAAAATTTGTTCTGTATCAGACTCTTCTTTGATTCTTAAAGTGTTCTATGCTAGATGTTCTCAGTCTAAATATGTACAAGCCAGACTGGCAGTGGTGTAATTAGTAAACATCATAAAGTGATCCTAGTATAAACTGTAATTTGCTAATCAAACATTAAGTTACTTCATAATAAGTTAATGTGAAGGAATACTATGTAGTTATAAAATAGGATATAGGGACTTATGAATTGACATTAATGTTCATAATATGTTGAATGAAAAGACTAGGTTAAAGAATGTTGATGATAATAATAATAATGAGATCTCATTTATGTTATACATGTCACCCTGTGTAATAGATATAATGTGATATATATTAAAATATAATATGTGAAAGCATAGAAAAACCAGCATTCTACAGTGATATCAGAAACTTCTACTTTCTGTTTAATATATTTCTGTTTTCAAATTTTTATAATGAGTCTCCTATAACCATGTATAATTGCGTGAAAATGTTAAGATAAGAAACTGCCTAAGGGACTCCTGATAATGTTAGAAAAGTTTCTGACTTAGATTAAATTAATTAATATCATTTAAATAATGTAACTTTGTTAAAAAGATGTTTTATGCATATCTTTCATGACCTTTGCAAACATTCTTAGTGTTACATACTACATGTTTAACTTGTTTGGTAAATGAATCCCTTCATATAGAAGAGGGAAAAATACAAAAGTTTCTACTTATATTTTTCATTATGATAAAAACCACTTAATGAGGCCAGTTCATCAACATCTATGTATGAAGAAATAAAATAATTATTTTAAGGCAAGATACATTGTTTGGGTTATAGATACTAGTGAAATAGTTCACTATACAGTAACACTAAAATATTTTGAAGCATGAGTGAATATTTTATTGAAGAGGATGAAATAGATTCCTTGGTGGCACTGGATGTTTAAAAAAGAAATTTAAAAATAAATCAATAGACTGTCTCACTATTAGAAGCATAAGAAGTCATTTTGGGTCCCTAAATAAATGTTTAGAAAAAGTTAACTTTCATATTTTTATTTGCAAGGTAAATAGTTTCCCAAATGCTTTGTTTTATGGCCACTCCAATGAAGAGAGAAAAAGAACACACTAGTACTACTTATTTATGTTCCTTTGTGTTGTTTCCAACTGCCTTTTTAAAAATGCCTTTCCATAGAGGGACTAGATGAATAGATGCCTGCCTAAGATGGATGTTTGTAGGTAAACAATTCTTACCAGTTAGGTTTATCAACATGGTTAACATTTTAGAGTTCTTAAGCTTCCCTTAATAATTGAATTAGTAACAGAATTATTTTTAAGGTACTATTGTTTCTGATTTGGTCTGTTTGAACACTTGCAGTGCAGGGGTACCAAGCCAAATCCAGACTTGAGTGTATTGTTAGTGATTAATTTTAACATTTCTTAGGAAATATTAAAGTCAGCCATAGGGATATGGAAATAGAAAGATGCTTTAAACATTATAATAGATTCTTCACAGTAAATGTTTTAGTGTAAGAGAATTATAGCAATTTTATATACATTTTACAGTGAATGTATATATACAATATACCTATGTGTATCAAACTTACACATACATTTATTCTATGTTAATAGTGTTACATTGTTTTCTTATAGAGCAAGAAACAAAAATATATGATACTTATTAATCATGTATATCTTCTAGTCATGTTATCTTATTTAACTGTAATAACTGCTTATCTACTATAATTTTTACTTTATTTATAAAAAAATTATAATTTTTATTTTATTTACTATAATAAGCAGATAATTGCTTATCTGCTATAATTTTCAAGAAACTAAAATCATGATTTATCCAATACAGAATGAACACATGCTAAAGATCTATTAACACAATATGCACAGCAGAAAGATAGTAAATCAGTTTAAAGGATATTTTGGTGACTTGGCAACATTTATGAGCAATATTCTCCAATTATGGAAATTGTTATGGTACCATGTGCTTTACTACAGCTGCCTGCTACAAAGGATTAGGGTGGGGATCACTTACTAGGTAAGAGCACAAATTTTCTGGTACTTTGTCATCCTTTCAAGAAAATGCTTGGAAATAAAAATTAGAAGACAGGTTTAAGTCTTTTGACATTTGGAAGGCCCTCCTAAATGTTATGAAAATCAGGGAATTGCTAAAGTACAATCCTTAAAAACACGTATACATAGGAACTATAGGACTCCATATAACTAAGGTCTGTTAGACCCTTAATTTTTAAAACTATATATACCCATGCTGAACTGGGTTAGTGTGCATGTTTTTTAATTGCCTTTTTATTAACTTTTCCTATTAAATCTAATGGGATTTGTAGTTAATGCATTTTTTGGTAATGATAAACTTATAAATAATAATTTTAAAAAATCACTTTCTTCTCACTCCATTTATGTCTCAATTTTCTCATCCAAGTGCACTGGCTAATTCTTGCCAACTCCTGGCTTTCTCATCATTTGAATGAGGATTATTCTAATTAACCACTTTGATGTAACTTGCTTGAAGCCTTTTATAAAATAAGAACAAATACTCATCCATATTTTTAAGAAGAATTTTAACATTTTAAATTTTTAAATTAAATTACATGCTTTTCCATTCTCTGTAGGAAATACTGTATGCTAATAAATTTATGAGAAATTCCTCATCCCATTAACACTGGGCAAAGTGCAAATTAAAAACCAAAATGAGAAAGCATGGTATATTATCTGAAATGCTAACAATAGGTTTAGCTATATTAAAATTTACTTAGTTATACAAACCTCAGTCACTAAGCATTAATGAGAATATAAGCAACTAGAATTCTCAGATGCTCCTGGTGGGACAGTAAATTGATACAACATTTTGGGAAACTGGTTATTATTCTCTCGTCAACCTGAGTGTACACATTATTATAAAATCTAGAAATTTGATCACACAGTATATAACCAATAGAAATGCATTCTTATGTGCAGTGTTTATACTGATTTTATTCATAATTGAGCCAAATTGAAAAACAAAGCCAAAAAAAAAAAAAAAACCACTAAGAAGTAATAGGGCAGGTAAATAAACTGTGGTATATTTACTTAAAAAAGATACTGTTGTTTTTCTTTGACCTAAGATATTGGGTTAATAATTGACCTATACCTGCCGGGCACGGTGGCCTGTGACAGCTTATGGAGTCGCCTGCGCAGTCTGGGAATCACGGTTCGACTCCTGCCTTGAGCAACAAAGCAAGACCTAGTCCCAAAAAATAGCTGGGCTCGAGTGGTGGTGCTCGACTGTAATCCTAGCTACCTGGGAAGCTGACGCGGGGATTGCTTGAGTCTGTGGTACCACGGGCAAAATGAGCCTGCTGGGTTCTTGTATTTCTGTTACTTTGCTTACTGCTCACGGTGAACTGGTGTAATTTATTCTTTTCAAGGTGAAGAGACTGACTTTTTCCTTTTTCATGATTAACTTAGATGTATCTCAAGTTCTCATTATTTTCATGTGTTACAGTAGCTTAAATCCTTCTAGTGACTACGAATTTTTAAATGTTAGCTTAAGTCAGGAACTCAGATTCAAAGAATTCTTTTTTTTTAGACACGGAAACACTGAAATACTTCATCAAATTTACCTATCTAGAAATCTTTTTTCTCTCTTCAGTATTTATCCATTTAGCCTTTGAAACTAGATGTTTACTTCCAAAATGATTCACTGACTAAAATGATTGAGAAAATCCTATGAATCTTATGATCTTAAATATGATAATGGATAGAAAATGACCTATACATTCCTTCATGAAAAGTTATTCTGTATTATTTCATTTCTTGGACTGCTTTTGTCTGCATAATAATAAGATTTTTGATATAACAGAACACCTTAATAGTTGTTGGGTCAATGGTGAGGCTTTACCATTGATTAGCTTCTATGACCAGCACCTGTGGTATCGTACCCTTCCCATGATTGCCTGGGTCCAATGGGTGTGCACATGTGTGAGTAGGCTCCCCTGGGCCTGGGAGAGCTTGAGATGAGAGACCAGTAGAGAATGCCAGAGACAAGAGGTAGGGGGAGGGAGAGAGGAGGGTGGAGAGAGGGAGCAAAGGTGGAAGAAGAGGGAGAGGGTGGAAGGGAGGGAAGGAGGAGAGAGAGAGAGAGAGAGAGAGAGAGAGAGAGAGACAGACAGAGAGACAGAGAGAGACAGAGAGACAGAGAGAGATTGATTTCTGAGGGCTAGTAGGCAAGCCTGCCTGGTGTGTCTGTGTAACTGCTAGAACCAGTAAAGACCCTATCAAGAGTCTGATGCCTGCATAAAAATTGGGGTCTTAAACAGAATGGTTGCACAATAGAATCCATCTTTCATCTATCTATTTTATCCTTTTCTTTATCATTCACCTATGAAGAGGGTTCTTTTGATAGCATGCTCTGGGTGAGTTAAGGTGAACTAACTTGTGCTCTTAACTATACAGACTCTCAAATTAGGCACATTATTATATAAAAGACTAAGAATATGTTCTTTCATTCAATAATTATTGCCCTGTTTTGGACTAGGTACTAGAATACCACTGTATATTATCAACATAGAAATGTTTTCAGAAAATGACTTCTTACAAGATTAAATGATTGATGGTAGGATATGTTGACAATAGTAAGTGGATTCTTTTGAAATATGTCAATTAGTCTACGGCCATACCACCCTGAATGCGCCCGATCTCGTCTGAAATATGTCAATTAATGAGTTTTTTTCTATTTAGCATGGATATGTGTAACAATATGAAAAGTATTTCAGAGTTACCTAGGATTAATGTTTAAAATTTAAAACAACTCTAGAATGTGCATGCTGTTTCTTGTCTGCTAAGCTGCTAGATTTATGGACATTTACTCTGGCTTACTCTTGAGTTACTGAGCTGGTGTCCTGTGTGCCTAGGTTACACTTGTGTTGAGACTCTGGTTTCCCTCTGTCTTCAGGGACCTGTATGGGGTCTGGGTGGTGGGAGCCTCAAACAGGCAGAGATAGTCTTCCATGTTTGCTCTGGTGGGCAATGCTTAAATAACTTCCCTTCCCATGGAAAGCACAAGGCACTGCCTTATTTGTGACTCCTACTATCACAGTTTCCTATCTTTGCTTTATATTATTTCCTCCCTTTCAACATCACATTTTCTGTACAGATTACTATTTCATCCCCTACTGTGAAAACTTCTTTTTCCTAGAAACCTAGGGATTAGTCAGAAGTGGTTTGCCTAGTATTCCAGGCTAGTACTCTGTTGACTGAAATTAGCATCAAATTAAAAAAAAAAAAAAAAGGATCAATAAACAGTCTTTTTGTTTTCTCATTTTGATTTATTACCGGATTATAAGCAAGAACTAGACAGTTGGGCCTTAACTTTATGTCATGTAGAACAACTTACAGTTCTTGACACAGATGTCTAAGACAAAATCGGAAAAAAGTGAGAGGTGGATTGGGTATGTTTACTTCTAGAGAAATTAAAATATTACAATAAATAATACATTTGTTCTGATAAGCAAAGTAATACATATGAAATAGCTAGTATGGTTCACTGAAATCACTGAACAGGACCGATAACATCTTGATTCACTGCTCAGCTCTGCTACCTTGCTACCATGTGACTGCAGAGAGCTTTTGTTTTTTCATTCCAATATGACACCATACTTCCTGTACCTACCCCAAAGGAATGTTGTGAAAATGGTAGGAAAGTGGTTTGAATACCTGGACCTGGCATTGTCTCATGATATGAAAGAATTGTCTTGTATTTAGGCTAAAAGGGTTAAGGCATTTTTAAGATAAGGATGAAATTTGGAGCAACTGATGAAGTAGAGATTGTTAACACTACAGTGGTTTTCTTTTACAATTTTAACTTAATATTGTCATAATATTCTCTATTATTTCATCTATATTATATATATGATAATCAAATCTGGCTTTAAGGTGATTGATTATATTTGTAAGACTTGCTTAAAATTACATTTGAAAGACTTGTTCAAAAATTTTTTTTACATATAGCTTAAATAATTTTTTCAGTTATACCCTAGTATATTAATAATGGGAAATAATGAAAAAAATGGGTTTATATAAGCAAGGTTTCTGTACCACAAAACTATTATGGAATATACATTCCATTTTTTATGAATCTTGCAGTATCTAACTTTCATACAGTCTTTATTCCAATTACAAGTTTAAAAAAATTCAACAAGCCAGTTGCATCTGTAATCCCAGCTACTTGGGAGGCAGAGGCTAGGAATCACTTGAGTCTGTGGGTTCGAGATGACCCTGTGCAACACAGCAAGACCTAGTCTCAAAAAACAAACAAAAAAAAAACTCCACAAAAAACCAGGCATGGTGGTGCTTGCCTATAATCCCTGCTACCTGGGAGGCAGAGGCTAGGGATCACGAGTACATGGGTTCAGGACTACTCCAGGCAACATAGACCTAGTCTCAAAAAAAAAAAAAAAAGAAAAAAAATTCAACTAAGCTAACAATTTTCTTCAGCTGGATCTTGTATGCTGAGACTCTGTATTTAAATATATAAAGTCACCTTTTTAAATCAGTGATTGTAATAAGAGGTCTGAACCCTTAGCACCAAAATAGTAAAACTCTATGTTCTAATTTCTTACATACCTTTTCCTAGAAAATAACTTTATTGATTTATATTTTACCAGTTGTGAGTATATTCTAAACATTCAGTGGATAGTTCCCCCCTCACTCAGCAAAGACTAAATGAAATGAAAGGTCATCTGCCTCATTAAACAGGTACATTTTTTTCTGTTTTTGTTGAAATATATCGCAAGCTCAATGATAGAGTTCTGATTAATACAAATAGAAAACCAGCAGTTATCTAACTTACTCAGTGTGATCCCCAAATATTTAAGCAAATGTCTCTAGTGGACAGACAATAATCAAAGGAATGCTTGGTGGTAATGATAGGGTGTGCTACCCCCCCCCCCATTGTCTCCTGTTTAAGATTGCAGATTTCAAGGACAGATATGCTAAAATGTGAGAATGACCTTAGTTGGAATTTCCCTTCAGGGAGATACAGGGGGGGAGGAAGGAGTGAAATGGTCCAGGTACGTTCCTGGAAGGTGGGAAATCAGGGTATATAAAGGGTGTGAAAACAAAGAAAAGGATCAGATCCAATATGGAGGTCGGATAGAGAGATTCATGGAGGAGAGTGATTTGGTTTCAGCCACTTTGTAAGATGGAGATGTGAACCATGTGAGCTTGGCCATGTGGCCATTGGGGGCCTGTAGCCCTTGGCTGGCCTGGGCAAGTGCATGTGTGCTAAAGGTGGTTAAGAGGTTTGCAGATTTAAACTCTGTGTTGGAGTTTGCTTTGCTGAGTTTGACTGGTGTCTAGAAGAGGCTGTGCAAAAGTTAGGCCTGAAAATAAAGTGAACTTGACTGGGTCCGGTACCATGAAGTTCCTGCTGCCTGAAGACGACAAGGAGAAGACAGCGTGGAAGAAAAGGAAGAGCACGCCAAAGGAGCACACCAAAGAAAGATATCTTTAAACACGTGAAGAGGAACTCTGGCTGAGTTTGGTGAGATGATCAGGACTGAGAAACTGAGGATTTTTGGGCAATCTGGAGAAAGGACTTTGGACAATGCTGAGAAAGGTTTTGGACAATGTTAAAGTAATCGGAGTTTTCCTTACATGTTTCTTTTGTAGTTATTAGGATAATTAGGAAATCACTTTGTTAGAAATAAATTAGTCTGCACTGATAGTCTTGCATTGGTTTGGTATTTTGGTTGAAAAGGCTGGGGATGGCGGAAAGAGCCCACAAGAGTTTAAACTGTGTTTTTAAGTGTTTCTTTTTAGGTCTGAAAGAGGGAAAAAAAGCAGAGAGAAGCTGGTAGCTGATGTTTGCATATCAATAGTAGGCAGGTGAACAGTGAAAATGCTAATGAACAATTTGCAGCCTGCTTAATAGAAGCAGGCATAGGTGTATCCAGTTAAAGGTAATTGCTAATGGCCTGCTTGTTGTATCCTACTTTGTAGAGAGAAGCAGACAGAGGTGTTCAAGGTTAATGGTAAAGGTAAATGAACAGTGTGTAGCCTGCTTCCTAGGGAGAGAAGCAGGCAGATAGGTGTATCCACTTCAAGTTAAAGGCAAGTGCTAAGGAACGGCTTGCAGCCTGCTAAGCAAAGAGAAGCAGGCCTGTATGTGTTTAAGTCAAAGTTAAAAAGCCTTTTCTGGCCGCCCTGTTTCAATAATAAATGTAGAACAAAGCCATTAAATGAAGTATAACGGTAACTTAGTGTTTTAAGTCTTAATATTGTAAGTTTAGGGTATTTTTGATAAAATAAATTTAGTATACTTCTGTAAGTTCACTTTTCTATTATGGGCCTTCTCGGCTCTCAAGGTAGCATCAGTTGTCACCTGGTCTCAAAAAGGTTTGGTTAGCATTTCCCCAGCTTTAAGTATTTCATCTATTTTTGCCTTATGAGAGCTGGGATCCCGAGGCATCCCTCGACCACTAGAAACAGAAACTTCATTAGTAACTCAGTAGAAAATTAGTTTTTTTAAACAGAAAGAAGCCAGCATAACTTGTTAGTATTGACAAAGAGTTCTGTCTCTGTCAAGTTTAAAAAAAATAAGTTTAACAAATATTTAAATAGTGCTTAGCATATACCAGGCTCTCCCAACCTCTTTAGAGACATTAACTTATTTAACTTAATCCTCACTACAACCCTCAAAGGTACATGATCTTTGCTAATGAAGTAATGGAGGCTAATGAGGTAAGGTTTTAGTAACCTGTAAGGTCATGGGGCCAAAGAGTGAGTGGCATTCCACAACACCCAGGTTGCCTGGCTCCAGAGGGATTGACTGCCTTTCCAGATAATTGGTGATAAACATCGCACCAGGTGCACTGACTAAGCTGGTTTTTTGATACACGCTTTACTTGGGAGAATCAATAAATTTCCACAGCTATTGGTGTGAACTTGGGAGAGATCTCAATGGCAGTCCTCTTTGCCAGCCAGCTACACAGAGTTAAGATTTCTTAAAATAAGATTCATCATCAGTTTCATATATATTCATATTTTTTAATCGTAATCTTTCCTTATAAAAAGCCAAACTTGAGAAAAATCATCCCCTACTAAGCCTGCAAATGTGTGGATTCAGTAAATGGGCAGTGTGACCGTGTCAGCTTTAAAAATGGCCAGCTGAGCTGGTGCAAACAGAGATGAAAAGTCAGCAGGTCAAAGAGAGAGATACTACAAACTTGCTCCCTCACCGTTCATAAATTTCCTTGGTTTGTGGGTTATGTTATTTAATGTTACTGCACACCAGCACTTCAAATTCCCCTTAAGCATCTAAAAATGTTACAAAATAGAAATATTTCCTTTCACATTAAATATCAAATTAGCCAGAGTAGTTAAATAACTTCTAAATACAAAAAAAAATTTGAAAAATGAACTTCAACTTGGTGATTCCATCTAGCCAACTGTCTAATGGGATGCAAAGGAACCAACCATATATCATGTTTAGCTTTTTAGTCATCCCATTTAATCTTGTGGACTGTAAAGTGGTATTACACCCACCATTTGAGGAATGAGAAAAAAGACTTGTAGAGGATAGTAGATTGCTGTGAATTTCACAGTTAATAAAAAGGCCTCAGAGGACTTATAAAAGGGATTTTAGGCTCCGCTTAGCACAGAGCCGGCCTAAGGCACGGATGTTTTGCTAAGAAGGCACCAAATTGACTCGCAATCGAGTGAGAGTCAATGCCATGAACCTGGAAATAAAGAGCAAAAATTGGCAGGAGGGGGTAAACAGTGACTTTCTACAGGATTTATTGAAAAACAAACACCTGCACACACAAGCTGGAAAAATAAGATACAGCTAGATCCGAACTAATTTAGCGAGCAGGAAGAAGGGGCCTTGGAACCAGGGAAGACCAAGGCCTAGCGGGTGGATTAAAACACTTTTGTCTACCGAATCTGGTTGTTGCTGCAGCGCTCAAGGGCCTATTGGCTGCAGTCTTTCCCGCCCCGCCTGAATAGATACAGCTACAGTAGGACGGCCCCGCGCTCACCTTCAGAGGGAAAGGCAAGTTCTATTGTAAGAGCTATACGTAGATCCATATTGCATTCTGACAGCTTGTTTCTACAGCAAGGGCGGGCTGGGAGGCTTCATTAATTGAGGACGAGACACCTTATTCCCTGAGCGTGCGTTTTGGGAGGAAATTACACCGCTGAAGTCCCCTTCTCTAGATACCCGTTTCTCCCCAGGCAGATGAGCCTTCATTAGCGATCCCCAGGGTAGAAGGTATCAAAGGTTCACGACCTGCCCCTCAGTCCCCAACAGCGCCAGGGTTCCTGGCGGGCGGGGGCGGCGGTGACGCAGGAGGCGGCGGGGGCCCAGGTCCAGGCTCGGGGGGGAGGGGGCAGGTTGCTCGGCGCGGTGCGGCGTTGGCCAATCAGGAGGCACGGTGTTTGGAGCGCGGAGAGGGTACGGGGTGGGCGGGGGCCACCAGGTTCCTCGGGTGCCGGCGCAGCGCCGCCTGCAGTCCCGAGCTGGGGAGCTGAGCCCCCAAGGGTCTCACCGCGCCGGCCGGTCCCGGCGCTCGTCCAGCGCGTCCCCGCCCCCCCACTTCAGGTCCGCCCCCTTCTCCGACCCAGACGCGGCTCCGACCGCGCCCGGCCTCCTCCTCTTCGGGCTTCTGGACTCTTCCCGCAGTGCGAGTCTTTCGGCGGCTCTTCTGGTGCCAGGGGGCCGTGCGGGGGCGCCGCCGGCGGGGGCGCCGCTCCCCGGGCCGGCGGCGGTGATGCTGCCGGGGCTGCGGCCCTTGCGACCCGGCGGGCAGCGGGCAGCGGCCGGAGCGGGGGCTAGAGCCGGGGCGCGCTCGCCGCTGGCCGGGACGCCGCCCTCGCCTGCGCTCGGCTCTCGCGGCCACCGCGGGGCGCCGGGATCCGGCGCGGCATGAGGAGGAGGTTGAGCGCCGGCGAGCGCTCGGCTCCTCGGCCCCCAGGGCCCCCGCGGGCCCCCGCGCGTCGCGCGCGCCGGCTGCGGCCCCGGCGCCCACGCTAGCCCCGCGCAGGCACGAGACACCGCGGCCGGGAGGCGGCGGCGGCGGCGGCACAGGCCTGCCGGGCGCGGGCGGGCGGGCGGGCGGGCGGGACCCCGAGCGCCCGGGCTTCGCGACCTGGACCGCGGCGGCGCGGGGTGCGGGAGCGGCCGAGGAGCCCGGGCGTGCTGCAGTTCGCGGCCCCGCTCCGCAGGGGCGCCGCGGCGCACGGCCGGCGCCGGTCCCCACCTGCAGCCCCTCCTCCCGCTGCTGTCGGGCGGATCGGACGCTGTTCTCGCCCTGCTCGGGCCTCCGCGGGTCCTTCTGTCCCCCAGGCCCGCTGCCCTCCGTTCCCTCTCCCCGCTGCCCTCCTTCCTCCGGCTTCTCCCCTCCCGGGGCTCCCCGACCTCCCATTCATTCCGTTCGCTCCCTCCCCTTTCCTCTTGGCCGCCCGGGCCCTCTCCCCAGAGCCTCACCGCGCGGACCCCGCTGTCTCCTCGGGGTTCTTAGCACCTCCATGGAAGTTTAGGGCCTGGACGGTGTCCCCCAAGTCCGGCCTCAGCGCAGCCCGAGCTGTGCTGGCCGGGAAGAGGAAGATGTCTATGCTTAGGCGGATGATGCGGGTCTCCAATCGCTCCCTCCTGGCCTTCATCTTCTTCTTCTCCCTCTCCACGTCTTGTCTCTACTTCATCTATGTGGCTCCAGGCATCGGTAAGCACCGGGACACACCCTCACTTCCCAGGTCACACCTTAGGAAGCGCTGGGGTTTGGAATCTGAATAAACAGGAGCCCGGCAGAAAGCCTTTAATTTTTAAATGTTCTTTCAGACGGGTCCAACTGCTTCGGGGCATGACTTTGGTACGTGAGGGGTGCTGTTAACGCACGTTTAAATAACTTGAAATTGTTAAATGGACCTAGCAAAATTAAGCGTGACGACTGAGGTTCTCTGGTCGATCTTTCTTGAATGTTCTTGATAGCTTTATGCATTGAGAACCCAGTGTTTAGAATATAGTGCGTGCCTGTAGTTTCAGTCAAGTACTCTCAGTATAACTGGCTGTAAAAATATGGAGAAACCAACCGCAGGTACAGTGATTTGAGTTCAGAAACGTACATCGCCTAGTGTTCTAGGTCACTTAAAGAATGGGGTCAGTGAACATTTGTGCCACACTTCAGGACTTTCTAGGTGAAATGTTGTCTTGTTAAAAACTGCTCTATTATTTGGTCAGCTTGGGTGCAATTTTCAAGGGCAGGGAGTCTTGCTACCTGTTAGGATGACCCTCACACCCCCCCTCCCACGTGACTTCTGAGATGAAATAATGGTTAGGTAATTTGAAGTTGAAAATTTTAACATCATTTTTGCTCTGGGGGGTCAAAATATGGCTTAGTATAATCTATTTGAACTGAATTCTTTACAAATACCCTAATTTGGTACCCTTTCCCCTCTTTGGTTGAAAAGGTGCTAATGTGTCATTCTAATGAATGAAAAAATAGAAGTTTTGTATTGGTATTAAAAGCATATATTGCCTAAGCTTAGCAAACTGGCTCCTACTTCTGGGATTTGGAAAGTGAGTAACAGGAGCCCATTTCTGAGTTTTTCTACCTACTATGTCTTTAATGTGAAATCAGTAACAGTGTGCACTGTTTCTTAGAAACGTAGTAGTCTTGAGTCAGTGCCATTGCTTCCTGAGTTAACTAAAAATGTATAACCTGTAACAGTAAAAACACCTGCAGAATTTTGAAATGTAATTGTTGCCAGGACATTTGTCTTCAGTTCACTAAATGGTTGTAGTGAACTGCAGGGCACAAGAGGAAAAAGCAAACCCCAAGGAGACTGCTTTATTTCTTAAAACAAAATTCTTGTGTGACTTTTGTCACTTCGAAATTGTTGTTCAAAAGACATATAAACCCAGATAATGGTGCTTGAGAAGACACGTTTTGTTGAGGCCATGCTGTATACCAAAATAGAAACTTGAGATTAAAATTTGAAAAAGTATGATGAATATTTTACATTATTATCTTCCCATAATATTTTTTTCTTAGGCTAAATAAACTGTTCCCTGCCTTCCCTAACCCCTTGAAGCCTGTAATAGATATGACAGTGATAGTTCAGTGGATTTGAGAGTAATTAATCGAAATGTTCACTAGGTTTTTTTTAAAGAAATTCTCTGCCATTTTGGAAGTTCTATAAATTCTTCAGCAATTCTTACTTTCTCATGTAACTAAAGACTAGACATTATTGAAGGATGTTATTTATAGCAGATGTTTAGCTTTGAGAGATTTTGGAGAAAAAGTGTTTTTGCACTTGATACATTTTTCTGACTTGGTATCTTGAGTGTCATGTAAAGTTCTATTACTGAAAAAACTTATAAAAGGAAAATAATTTCAGCTTTTACTTGATAGTCATCCATGTTTTTTATTAGTGCTTTGGTATGTTATGTTTAGATTCTTAAAATTCAAGTGATATGAAATACTAATATATCAAACTCCTCTGTTTTAGAATTATACATTAAAAGCTTGAATATAACTAGTAAGAATGAAAACCAAAACTTATAAAATATTATCTATTTGTTAAACCAAATCTGTCTTCCAAACTCAGTGTTATTAGTAACAAGTGTTATTAGTATTAACTTTTGTATCTTTTATGTGTTGGGCAGCAGTTTTCCCCAATTTATCACAACTTTTGCTTAGAAGCTTGAATTTTATCACTGGCAACAAAAACTATCAGTTTTTATTGAAGTATTAGACTCATTTTTTTTCACTTTGGGGCAAATGTAGGTCAATTATAGAAGTCTAAAAATCCATATTTTGTGAGTTCTTTCAAGTAAAAATGATGTTCCATGAAAAAATGTAGTTAGTTTAGCTCACAATACAATGATTAGTTGACAGTTTGATCAAGACAGTGTAGTATTTTGGTGTACTGCAGGAATGCTCTATGCATATTTCTTATTTCATTATAGATTTCTTAATGAGACAAGCCCTAAGCTAATTGGGTTCTTTCAACTAGTTTACATTGGTTATACAGTGATGCTTCTTGAAATAATTCCTGCTTAAGTCTGGATTGTGTCTTGAGGCAAAATTTTGTTGTAATTAAAATATATGTGTGTAAGAGAATACTTTTTATTGATCCTAAAAAATGTTTCACATCTCTTCTGCTAACATTTCCATGTTACTGCTATCTATATCAATGTATATGTAGTGTACTTTAATTATATTTTCCTACCTTTTCCATCCATAGACCTATTTTTGCCTTGTGTCTTCCCCAGGCAGTCTTCTGTCATTTTAGTCCTTCCTCTTATATTAGTCTCCTTTGTCTGTGTTCTCTCTCTCTTTCCCCTTTGAGCATCATACAGTTGTAGAAAGTATAATTGGTCTTATTTTCTTGGTTTTCTTATGTTGCTCATCCTTTTTTTGTCCATTTAGGTTCTACCAAATACAGAGGGAAATAAAACTTATAGCAAATACTAAGTTTATTATTTTAAAAATAATTTGAAATGTTTTCTTAAAATATTCTAATTCATGAAGGAAGCACAGGGATAGTCTTTAAATCATGGATTTTATAATACTTGGTTAGTGGATTTAGCCTGTAGATACCTTGTCTCCCCATCTGCACAGAAAATTCATGGACAGATTGCTCTAACCCACCCAGTGGACACTGAAGCTATGCAAAGGTTCTCGTTCTGTCTCAGCTTTTCTACATGGATTGCAAAAAAGATGAATGCAACTTCCCTCTAAGGTCTTAACTTGGTCAAATGGTATTTCATTTTGTATAAACCATTTCTGTTGTAACTTCTGATATGACATAACCAGTTGCCTGCTCTAGCATCAAAGACATAGTACATGACTTGATTTTCAACAATAACACAACAGAAACAAAGTCCCATAAAGAGGCTGGGCATTGTTTGAGGCATGAAAGAGATAGTTGAGACAGTTTTTTCCCTCTTGCTGTAGTAGGGTGAGCACCACTAACGAGCTGTAACAAATCCTTGGAAAGCATGCAGTGAGGAGTGAGGACCAAGTGAAGTGTTTTTGGAGGAACTGGTGGTTGGAGTGGGATCACTGAGGATGGACTGGGTCTATTTGGCTTAGTCCAAGGAATTCTAGTGAGAGGGAGCAACATGAACAAAGGTAAGAGTCTAGAAAATAGGAGCTTTTCCCTTTGGCTACGATTTGGCTACCTACCCAGCCTAGTTGTCCAAGTGCTTGAGGCCCCTAAAACTCTGGAAGAGAGAAATTGGTCCTGGTGTACACAACTTTACCAACACTATCTGTGATTCGGAAAAAACTTGATGTACTCATCATTAGTAGGGCAACATTGTAGGGAAGATTGCATAATCCCTGGGAGTAGGGATTTCACTGTTCATGTGACTAACCAAGGTCATCACCTTTCCTAGACATGCTGACTTTTTATTTCAGTAGAGGTGGAATCTGGTTGGGTCACTTTGGTCTGAATTCCTGTGGGCTCTTTGAGGAATTAGCTGGGCAACTTCTTTGTTATTTGGGCCTCCAGGGGTTTCTGCCCTGTTGGGACTTGATGGAGGAGGCTAGGGTGCAGAGGGGTGTGTGTGCCAGCATTCTGATGCATAGGGTGCAGAGGGGTGTGTGTACAAGCATTCTGATGCATTCAGACTCCTGGGGGGGGAAAGGAAGGGCTTCTTGGGTATTAGGAATAGTGGAGTAGATGCCAGAACTGGCCAGTGTGTTCGTTTTCCATTACTTTGTAACAACTCACCCTCTATCTACCCGCTTAAAACAACAAACATATTATCTCATAGTTTCTGTGGGGCAGAAATTTGGACCCAGTTTGGCTGCAGGCCTCTGGTTCAAGGTCTCTCACTGGGCTACAAAATGTCATTAGGGCTATGGTTGAAGGCTGTGTTAGGGAAGCATCTGCTTCTAAATTCACCCTCATGAATTTGGGTAGGATTCAGTTCCTTGAGTTTATTGGACTGAGGGCCTCAGTTTGTTGTCTGGAGGCTCTGCTCAATTTATGCCTCATGGACCTCTCCCCAGGGCTGTTCACGGCTTGATCACACTCTATTTTTTTGGTCAGAAAAGAATAACTAGATTCAGTCCACATTCAAAGGAATGGGAGGCTTCTCAGACATTGCCTACCACAGTCGGATTCTATTTTCGAGTAGCACATCCAACTCAGGTATATTCTTTCAGTGCAAATGAATATAAATCCTGTGACCTAGTGGGAAATTAGGTCATCTTAAAGGGAGAATTGATTCATTGAAAGCTGACAATTCTAAATACCTTACTTCACATCCTTTTGTGAATAAACTTGAGGCCTACTGAACAATGTGGCAGAACAAGATAGTGATATATTTATCCTGCACCAGTGTTTATCACCACTGAATTCTACTGTTTATTAAAGGTAAAAATAGCCATGTCTGCGGATACTTTTCAAAGAAAAACTTGTAATCTTGGTTTATAGGCTCTGTCTATGGTCAGTATTCAAGCACAGTTTGGAATTTGGTTGGAAACAGGCTGCATTTTCCTCTTGGGGTAGTTTAACATTGGGTGGATAATTCCTTAACCCATCATGTAGCCAGCCTGTTTATTATAGGATGTGCTACAAGGCTTCCCGGAGGCTTATGTTCATAGGCCTTGATCTCTGGGGAAGGGGGTGGCAGGCCAGGGTCATCTTAGCTGTAGTAGCTCTTGCCTCAGAACCCCTGTGTTTGCTCCTTTCTCTGAGGGTCCAGGATTGTAGGGGCCGTGGCACAGAAGCTGTGTGCAAAGTAACCCAGCAGTAACTTGAAGATAGCCCACTGCTTCATCCATTATTGAAGCTCCATGCAGACACTTCATTCCACACCTCCACCCCCAGGCTGGTAGGATGGCCTTATTGTAAGGAAAGGGACGGACAGACAGTGCCCAAAGGTGGTCACTTGCCCAAAGTCTCATAATTACTGGAAAAGCTGAAGTAGACCATTTTTGAAAGAGCAGAAATGTTCAGCTTGGGGTATCTGGCTTCAGTTGAGGGAAGTGTTCAATATTACCCTGGAAAATTGAAAAATCAGCGAAAATAATTACCCTTCTTTTCTCCAGATTAAAGGGATACCCTAAAAGTGATGACCCTTTTGGGATAGCCTCAGATAGTGCTGAGGGTAATTATATCAATCCATATATTTGGGTCAGTGTCAAGATACCTAACTAGAATGTTCTGAGTTGTAAACAATGAAATAAGTGACCCAGTACGCATGCCTTTGAATACATGTTCTCAAGCTAGGGGAGAGGTGACCACCAGTTAAGTCTGGAGAAAGTGCTTTGCTTTGGAGAATGGACCAAATTCTAACCATCCTTTAAACCAGGCTACAGTTGTCTAGTGGGTATAATGTGCAAATTTAATCTCCATTGCACCTTTGCTCATTCATCCAAGGACAGACCTGTTTTTCCACCTTTCCTCCCTTCTACCAGCATTGCCTTTTGTGACTCTTCTGTCCTCTCAGGAGACCTGCCTTTCATGTTTGCTGTAACCTAGGTGAAAATGGTGCTGAGGAGGCTGCATCAATGAAAGAGAAGGTACATTGGAGAGTCATTTTTGTAGAGCTTGGATTTCCTAGGTGATGTTTGGTAGTTCCTAGAGAATCAGGAGCTCCTCAGACTTTCCGTGTTTACAGTACTCATTCTGGTCAGTGTTCCTGGCTGCTCTGACTTGTCACTAACTGCCTCAGTCTGCAATTTTGTCAGTTTAATCAAAGCAGCCTGTCCATCTTTCACTCTCTTTTCTCTTTTTTTGCCCTTTTCTCTCTGAACCTTTTCTCTCCTTTTGTCCTTTTTTAACTCCTTGGGACAATGATTTAATGTTGAAAAGACTTTGCCATATTTGCCTTTTATAAACATAAAAAAAAAATCCAGAAAATGCTGTGAATCTAGTTGATGACTTGGTCAATTGAAGGTTGAGTTAGGTTTCCTGAGTATTCCTACAATGTCATGAACATATCATTGGAAAATTAATAATTGCTCTGATTATTACTATATATTTTGCCTCCTTTTGACCCACTAGAGAATTTCAGGTAGTATACCAATTTTATTTTTCTAGAGCATGTAAGCCCTTTATTGGGCTAGCTTTATATGGTATATTTGTTTTTGGTGATAGCAGAACTTGGTAGAGTTTGGGTTATGTTGCAGCAGAAACCCTCTTTAGTTAAATTAGGAAAGATTGCTTAAAGGATATTTGTCAATAGTATTTTTGGCACTACAGAATGTTGATTGTTTTAATAATCTTTAAGATATACTTAATAATCTTTAAGTCTGAAATTTGTAATTAACCCTTTTTCACAACGGGTGTAGTAAATATGGCTTTTTGCTTGTAGCTTTGTAATCATCATTAGTTTCTTGAGCTAGCAGTAAGCCTTTGACTACACCAAATCATTTTGTAGTCTGCTTTAAGATTGAACAGATTTTTCTGAGTGAATTAAATTAGAAAGCTTTCCAAAGAGATGTATTTAACATAAGCTAAATTACTATGAAAAGAGGAATCCACTTTTTGCTTGTTATCAATATGTAGATAATGCTACCTTAATGATTTTTATTTATGTACTTATTTTTGGGAGGGGATCAAAATTGACTTTGAGAACCACTGTACTAAAGTTTTAGCATGTTTAAAATAATAAAAGATATATTATTTCTCTTTTCATTGTCCCTAGCCTTGGATGTTTGTACCACTATCAAGACTTTATTACATAAAAATTTCTCTTTCCCAGGGCTACTTTCAAAGTTTCATCTCACTCTTAAATATTATGACCCTTAAGTGTCTTTTTTAACTAGGATAGTCCTTTCCCTCTAGCTCTTTTCCTCCCCATGTCATTGATTGGATGAAGAAATAGTTTCAGTTGTCCCATGGTATACATGAGATATTGGACCTACCTGGTTCTCCTCTTGCTACCCTGTAGCTTGTTCCTTTATATCCCTCCTCTTTAAAAAAGTACTTTTATTACAATAATATTGATTTTCAATACTATGTATGGTTTATAGGTATAGAGTCACATCTCTTCAGATATGTTACCACATTTCACCTGTCACCAAAATCCTCTACCATAGTCCTTTGGGAACCTTCCACACTTTGCTCTTTTACCTCCCTTGTTGTTAAACGCAATTCTGCAGTCAGATTTCTTTTATTTTTTAAAATTTATTTGTATATAAATTTCACATCTTTGTAATCCCAGGGATTCACCCCCCCCAACCCTCCCCACCAATCCCCCCCTTTCCCCCTGCACCAAGTTGTGTGCTTCAGTTTGGTGGTTAGCTTGTTTTGACTTTTTCTCATGACTTTTGTTTATTTTTTTCCTATACCCATATATTAGTGAAACCACTTGGTTTCTTTCTCTTTTTCACTTGTTTCTGCTAATATGATTTCTTCTAAGTACATTCATGTTATCATAAAATCATCAAATTTGTCATTTTTAATTGATGAGTAATATTCTATTTTGTATGTATACCACATCTTTTTCATCCAGTCAACTGTTTGGGGGCATTTAGATTGCTTCCAAGTCTTTGCAATTATAAATAGTGCTGCAGTAAACATCCGAGGACAGGTGTCCCTTTGTACCCACATTAAGGTCTCTTTTGGGTAGATTTCTAAGAGAGCATTTGCTGGGTCAATGGTAGTTCCATGTTTATTAATTTGAAGGCAGTCATATTTCTAGGATTTGTTTTAGTTTAGTATTTTCCCTTTATTTTGTTTCTTTTTCATTCACATGAACGAAATCATCCAGTGTTTTTTTCTCCTGACTTGTTTTGTTTAGCACAATCTCCAGTTTCATCCATGTTATAACAAACAACAAGAATTCATGGTTTTCTTTTTCAATAGTTGAGTAATATTCCATTGCATCTGTTTGGTGTATTTTCTTTACCCATATGTTGTTGGGCATTTAGATTGTTTTCAATGATTAGTGATTGTATATAGGGCTGCAGTGAACATAGGAATGCATGTATCTCCTCTTTCAATGCTTTTGGAATATAGCTCTTCCCAGTTTTTGTATTCTTTGGATATATTTCTAGGAGCAGAACAGCTGGGTCATATGGCAGATCTATTTTTAGTATTTTGAGAAACCTCTGTACTGTTTACCATAGTGGAAAACAGTAGAAAATAGTGGAAAACACTTCCATAGTGGAGTAGTCTACATTCCTACTAGCAGTGTAGGAGAGTTCCTTTTTCTTTAGCCCATATCAGAACTTGCTGTTTTTGGTCTTTCTAATATTCTAATATTCTCACAGATGTGACTTTATTTGCATTTTCCTGATGAGGATTTTTCTCATGTGTGTTATCTATTTGTCTTCTGTTTGTTTTGATTTGGTTGTTTTCTTTTTGTTCAGTTGTATGAATTCTTTGTAGATCTTGGATATCAGCTCGTTATTTAATAGATGCTATATGAATTTGCATTGTCCTGTTTGGTTGTCAGGTCTTTCTTCATTTTAATGATAGTTTCTTTTGTTGTGCTGTGTAGTAGTCCCATTTGTTTATTTTTACATTTGCTTCTGTTGCCACGTAGTTGAATCTCCATAGAGACATCATTAAAGCCAATGTGGAGTATTTTGCCTTTGTTTTCATGTATATATTTTTGTTTTCAGGTCTTATATCCAAGTCTTTAATCTATTTTAATTTTGTTTGTGGTGTGAGATAATGGTCTGTTTTCATTCTTTTGTGTTTTCCTAACACTTTGTTGAAGACATTTTCCTTCTCTATTGTCTGACTCTTGTCTTCTTTGTCTTAACACTGCCCATATAAGTGTCGTTTTATTTTTGATACCATAATGTTTTGATAACAATAGCATTGTAGTATAGCTTGAAGTCTGGGAATTTGAGACTTTGATTATTTTATGTCAGGTAAGTGATGTTTTTGAAGATGAAAGTGTTTACTTAAGGTGTGTTCTATATAAATGTTTTTCTCAGGTCATCAGAGGTTCTGATTTTGAATTGTTTTAAATATACACCACAGGTAATTCTGGATGCTGGGAATTTTATTTCTGATAAGCACTATAAATGATTGGGGGGTAGAATTTAGAAGTAGATACACTTTAAAAATAAATTGATTATCTTGTATCATTTGTTTTTTCATTGAACTAAACTTGCTTTTGAATAACCAGATCAACATGTTTATTCCGTTTTACTTTTCTGGAGGTAGAGGTGATTATCATAGTGTGGAAATTTTTCCTGCAGGGTAGAAAGAGATAGAATGAATGGACAGATAACATTGTTTAAAACAATCACTATTATGTGTTTCTGTATGAATCTGTAGTGACTGTGTGATTGTGTTATAGGTTGGTATCTTAATTTGTTATCTCATGTTTTTTGTTATCTCATGTTTTCTGTTATTAAAAGATACATTTTAATTTACTATAATTTAACAGGATCAACAAAAGTTACCAAAGAATACAACTGTATATGTTAATCAATGGAAATAATTTCAAAAAAATATTTCACATAGTAGTTGGGTAGAAAAGTCTTTTTATAGTAGCTTTACAGTTAAGTAACTATATAGTTTTCTTACTGCAATATGGCATCTTGATTAAAATATTCTTTTGTTTTATTTCTAAATATTTTAGGTTTTTTTTTTTTTTAGTATTCATAGATATTTTCTGAAACTATGTTAGTGTTCTTTGCCTTCTTGATCACTCAGAAAGTATGACATCTAATTAGTGCAATTTTCAGTTTAACTCAGGGGATGAAAATTGGACTTTAGTTTCATTTGGATCAAGTGACTTAAGGTAGAGAATTATAAACTATCTTGTTTATTGATTTGAAGCTATTTCTAGCTTTGGAAATCTTTGAAATTCATTTTCCATGCAGTGTTCTCTTGTATTAGAAACATTATCTTTTCATGAATAAACAAGGTATTTTAATTGTGAAAATACAAGAAAATTGAAATAGTCCCTTATTATTTTTCATTCTTTATGACAGAACTCTTAAGTGGATAGAGATTCATTTCATATTTGCATAACGTACTCTGAACTTTTTTAAACAAGTTAGTGTTTCCTGGGTGTGTTTGTTTATGGTTTGATCTTTTAGTCTGTAATTTCATTAAAAATAAATTTCTTGCTGATTACCTTTTAAAAAAATTTATTAACCCACATTCCTCCTTCCCCAATTCCTCATTTCCTCCTGATTCTACTTTTCTCTAATGTGTTTTATATTCTCAACTCTCCTCTCACACTTGAAGTCTTGTATTTAAGTGAATAAAATTACTTAACAAATGACCGTACTTTGATTAAATAGTTTTATCATTTCTGGTTTCAGAGACTATCTTTTGAATTACTGGCTTGAACTTGGCTAAACCAATGATCAGTTTGTTGCAAGATATTCTTGATGTTTTTGTCTACAAAGTTTATGCTTTATAATATTTTAGCTAATTATGCTTTTGCGTTTTCCTAGGAACTTCCATGTTCTGCTGTGTGGTAGTTCTCTGTAAATATCTTTTGAATAAACATATCTACACCCTGAATGTCTCTTACAAGATTACTGGAAAAGCCAAATTTTATTTAAAATTATTTAACCTGATCAGTGTTCAAAAACGAAAAATCTCCAAAAATAAGTTAAAATTTCATGCTAATTTTTAGTATCTACATCAACAAAGCTTGATATTGATAGTGACTACTGTCTGAAGTTGATCCATATGGTCACTTTTCATTATTGCTTGATAAAAAGACTCTGAACACAGAATTATTTTATTCTCTTTATTCACTAGTTAGCCCTTGTCTTATTTGTAAGATGGAGGCTATTTTAGGTTGGTAATTATTTACACTGTAGATTTCCTTGACTTTAAATTATCATCATTGTAAGATACTTTGCTTAAATAGCACTTTGACATAAAGGGAATTATTTGCACAGTGGGTTGACACAGTTTAGAAGTTTGTTGTTTTTCATTTGTAACCGAATCAGTACTTAAATATTAGATTAAATGTGAACTATATTTCATATATACTCTGACCTAGTCCTAGGGTTTACAACATTGTTATTGGAAACAAAATATTTCACTTTGCCTGCTTGGATGTGTAATTTATTGATCAAGAGAATGAATTTGGAAAGAAAATCTTTTCAGTATCTGACACAGGTATTTATATAATCATGAGTTCTTAGAAATTTAAGTATATATCATTCAGATGTCTATACTTACTATCCAGGTATATTACCACAAGTATTATTTTGCTGTCTCCATATTTCCTTTTTCTTATTTGTTCACTAGTAATATGGGAAATTTTACCATCTTTTAACTGCCTCTTCTGACTTCCCCCTTCTCCTTGTAATAGTAAAATCTGGTTTCTCTTCCTTACCGTGAATTTCCTCGTAACTTTTTATTGAAGCTTTTCCACCTTTTTTATCCTTCCCTCTCCTTTATGACTTTCAATCCTGCTGCATCCAAATTGCTGCCCCTCCAAACTATACAGACTTGAATAGCTGTGTTTGAACCCTGATATTTTAATTCGTAGACATGTAACTTCTCTGAATTTTTCCCCCCGTATAATAGGGAAAGCTGTAAGTACATCACAGAGCAGCTATATTCATTTCCTAGGGCTAGTGTACACATTACCATGAATGGAGTGACTTAAAGTAACACAAGTTTATTATCTCATAGTTCTGGAAGCTTGAAGTCTGTAATTGAGGTTTGAGCAGAGCCATATACCTTGCATAGGTGCTCAAGGAGATCCCTTCCTTGCCTCTTTCATCTTTAGGTGTCATCTGGCAATCCTTCCTAGACTTCTAGACTTCTAGTAACAACACTCCAACCCTTATCTTTTTTTTTTTTTTTAAATTTCCCTTCCTCTTTTTTCCTATTTTTATGCTTTAGTTCTATTGTCAGCTTGTTAGCTTTGACTTTTTTTTGACCTTTTGTTTGTTTTCCCTATACCCCACTTATAAATGAGACTGTCTGTTTTTTGTCTTTTTTCTTTTTTTTTTTTCCTGGCTTATTTCCTCATTTC
>PVHY01019179.1:0-23824 GCA_004024945.1 Uropsilus gracilis
CTTGAGATACAAAATATCTGACTGGAAGGTGGTCAAGCTAGTGAAGGGTCCATGCCCAGAACTGCAACAGAGTGAAGAAGAAGTCAGTCTCTGGCAATTTGCATGATCCCCTAAGACACCAATACAGCAAGTATGTGTCTTCCACTATGGGCAAGCTGCTTCCAAATTAAGGAGTTTCTGAGGGTCATGGAAAAGTCCAAGTGCAAGGATAAAGAACGAAACTGTTCTACATTTAAATAATCCTGACCTTAATGCTGTTATTTCTTCTTGTTCTTGGGTTTTTTCTTTTATTTATATTTCATAGCCATTCTAAATCATCTAAACAAAATCATATTTTTAAATGTGAAACATTTTCTCAAATCTAGTATTGTCAGAGCCTTTCTATTCCCCACTTTCCTGGGAGAATAAGAGCACATAAGAAAGAAGGAAACCCCATCTTCGTGAAAACATAGCCAACACAGATGCTGACCCGAGCCTGATTGCTCTAGCCAGGAGCTACAAACACAGGGACCTAAATTCTGGTGTGAAGGACAAGAGGAACAGTCAGCCATTGTAAAAGGACTGTTTTAACCCTCTTCAAACCTCTTCTCTTGTCCTACCTCAAAGTGGTTGAGAATTCGTATCTCATAAAATGCCTTGAAAAGAAAAGAGATGAGCTTCTAATTACCTATATATAGATTTTAACAACAATAGTACCGATATGTGGGTGAATAAAAGGGATAATGGTACATGGGATTTATATGGAGGAAAAAATGTGTTCTGAAAATAGAGAAAAATCATAAAAATTATGACAGATCTGAAAAAAATATGTAGTTTATCATGAAAACTGGAATATATAACAAGCATCAAGACAAATTTATGAGCAAATGAATTTTGTATGACATACAATATTGTGGAAGTGAACATAAACTACTTAATGGATGCTATTAACCAAAAAATTCAAACTGGAAAGAAGTTTTGAGCAAATTCTTAGCTAGTCTCTATAGCAGTAGAGCTATGTCAGTAAGTATTGCGTCATAAGCCACAAGATGCAATAAATCCAATTCATAGAGGGGTCAAAATATAGACAAATAAGTAATTAAAATTTTCATAGATCCAATGTTGTATGAAAATAAGAAAATGTAAAAAAGTTTTTTGAAATGGCACACACAATAATTATAACAGCTTGGTGCTGGTAAATAAACAGAAATGAATCCTTTCAAATGAAGCCACACATATATACTCAACTAATCTTTGACACTACAGTGAAAAACTTACATTGCAACAAGGAGAGCCTCTTCAATAAATGGTGTTCGAAAAACTGGAAAAAATCATGCAAAAAAAAGAACCAAGATACTTCCCTCACACCTTGTACAAAAACCAACTCAAAATGGATGAAAGGTTTGGACCTAAGACCTGAAACCATAAAACACGTAGAGGAAAATGTGGCCAAAACCTTTCATGATTTACAACTCAGAGAGCAGTTTCTGGACACATCTATAGCTGGCAAAAAAAGTGAAGGAAAACATAAACAAGAGGGACTATCACGCTGAAACGCTTCTGTACAGCAAGAGATGACAGAACAAAACCAAAAGAAACTCATACGAGTGGGGAAAATTTTTGCCTTTCATACAAGTGATAAGGGTTTGATAACAAAGATATACAAAGAACTCACACATCTTAACAAAAACAAAGCCAATAACCCAGTCAACAAGATCAAAAAGACATTTCTCAAAATAAGGACAAATGTCCAACAAGACATGAGGAACTTCTCAACATCATTAGCAATCAGTGAAATGCCAATAAAACCACAATGAGATACCACCTTACACCAGTAAAAATGTCCCACATGAAAAAAAAAACAAAAACAGGCAACAGCAAGTGCTGACATGTGTGTGGAGAGAAAGGAATATTCTTACACTGCTGGTGGGAATGCAAACTGGTCCAGCCAGTATGGAAAGTTGTGGGGAGAACCCTCAAACCAATGAAAATGGAACTACCATTACACCCCACAATTGCTCCTCTGGGAATCTACCCAAAGGAGACCTCAGTGTGGGTACAAAGTTACACCTGTGCTCAGATGTTTACTGCAGCACTGTTTATTATTGCAAGGACTTGGAAAAAACTCAAAAGTCCCAAAACATGAATGGATGAAAAAGATGCGGTATATGAACACAATGGAATATTACGGATCAATTCAAAATGACAAATTTGACGGCTTTATAATAACCTGGATGTACCTAGAAGAAATCAAATTGGCAGAAACAGGTTTCACTAATATGTGGGCAACCAAACGAAAGTGCACAACTGGGATGGGGGGGGGAATCAGCTGGAGTGTCCAGGGAAGGGAGGTGGTACATGACCCCCGGAATAGCAATATATATATATATATATTAAACTATTTATATAATAAAAATGGCACACAGAACAGACAGCAAAATAATATGTATAAAAGAATTCCAAAATTGTGCTTATTTATATTTTTTTGGATAGTACCCAGCACATAACAGATATTAAGTAGACAAACATTTCAATTAATATGCCCACAAGACAGGCAAAAGGAACCCTTATAGATCATGATTCTTATGCTCATCCTCAATATCTAGGTGATCATCACCTACAAAGTGTGGGAAAACATCATCTCCAAAGCTAGAAACAAATAGTGAAAATATTTTTTTTAATTTAGGAAAATCCAGATAAAATCATGAAATTACTTTTAGATACATGTTCAATTTTTTCTATGGGCTGTGATTTTTCCTCTACTTGGGTAGCTAAGATCTAGAACATATCTGACCATTACCAGTGTACCCTTTGCATTAGGAAGAAAATAGCTAAAGATGAAAAACATCCTTGACTTGGTATCTACCTATCACAAAAAGGAATCAATCTTTCTGATTCAGTTAGTAGATACCACTTTTTAATCTAGCTTTCCCAGGTGAAATAGCGACATCAGTAATCAGCATGAAAAAAATCTGAAAATTATTACACCCAGCCCCTTAGATGACCACTTACTAGCTTCTTCCTTAAAAGAAACATTGTTTCTAAACCATATTTATGAACTGTTTATATTCAAACCACTTTCATCTGTGCTCTGAGAGGCAACAGAAAACAACAACAAAAAATTTTCTGGTTACCTGCTTTCCCTAGTCTAGCCACTGTTAACTGCCACTTATCTGAGCATTCATTACAGTCAACTTTGATCTGTCCTGTTGTGAGCAGATTTCACTCTAGGCTCTTCTGTTTTCATTTAAAATGCTTTTCCTCAGTATTCTATCCCACACTCTGTTTGTTCTTGTTAAATCCTCCATACTCTTCTGCTCTATTCTTGGTTTCCTCTCCCTCATTTGTATGTTTATGCTCCTTAATTCTAGTGATTCCCTGCTGAATGAAACACCATCCTGCACTGATTTTTGAATACTTGCTTCCTCATTAGCCCAACCCTGTCACCTTTTCCCCCTGTTTTCTCTGACTTTTTAGATAGAAACTCCAGCACATGTATGTATTGCTTTTTGGAAAAGCACACTAAGTTTAAATGGATGAACTTGAATTATTCTTGAGGGATGGATTTAGTTAAAACAACAAATCAAAAATTAAAATACAACAATTGAATAACATACGATAATAAAACAACAATCTGTTTTTAATGTTTTCAATTTCATGGAATGACTTGAAATATTGTTTTTCTGGAGACAATTCCAGAAGAAACATTTTGCTCAATATTGCTCATTTCCTACATCCTCATTTTTTTCTGTTTCTTTGAAAGGCTCTACGTTCCCCATTTTAGTTTCTATATAGGTGACTTTAAAACTCAATTTTAGAACATAGGCAAGCCAGGCAGAATGATCAACTTCATATCCTAATGTAACAGATGAGGAAACACAGATCTTGTGAGTCAATGACTTGTTCAAAGTCACCCAGCTTGTCAAAGTCAAAAAGAAAGTAGGTCTCCAGGTTTCCAGATCCACACTTTCATCCCGTATTCCATGCTATTTTAACTCTACCGTTACAGTTAGGGTCAAAACAATTCTACTGTAAAACATTGACCAGTTTTGTTTCTTACCTGATATTGTTAGAGAAGAGGAATCATCAACAGGGGGCACAAGGGATGAAGAGGCGATCCTAGAAGAAGTCTCAGTGGATGATACCAAAGAGCACATGTGTCCAATATGAAGTTCACCGGTCACTGGTCCTACTGGTCACTTGTCACTGGTGATTGGTCACTTGCGATGATGCAAATTTGTTTACTTCAGCTCCATAGAAACCTCAAGATTCCATCAGGTGGTAGTAGGTTTGGTGGCAGAATGATGTCATAAAGCAGGCAGTTAGTTGCAAGGTACAAACCAGCCAATAGGGAGGTCAGTTTCCCCAGAAGAAGATAAGATTGGATGGAGAGAATGTATGAGTGCCGAGAACACCTGGGTGTTGAGCTCTGTGGAAGCGAAAGCCTATAGAACACATGGGATGGTTTTACTTTTTCCCACGATCTTAGGAAAATCACTGAATGTTACTCATAGATGTCTGTTAATATGATTGATAATAATTTGTATTTTCTTTATAAGATTTTGTCATGTGATATACATATTCATTTAAGATGCTTAGAGAGGAAGGAGACATCTTGGTTAAGCCAGGACAGTTGTTCTGAAACCATACAGTTGTTCTGAAACTAAGTTGATTAATGAACTTCAGGGCCATAGAAAGAGATTAAGCACTTCTTTTTTTTAATTGATGCATTTAATTATTTTATTTTGCATATATTATATATATTACATCATTGTGTACCCAGGGTTTTCCCATTTCACTAACACCTGTTTACCTACCTACTCTTTTGCCCTCTGCCTCCCCACCTTCTTCCCCCTCCTTTTCTCTTGCTCCATTGTTCACCCCATTGGCTGGTTCTAATTTTTCTGATTCATTTGTTTTTCCTTATAGCCTACATGTAAATGCGACCATCCTGTATTTATCTTTTTCTTTTTCGCTTATTTTTGCTACGATAACTCCTTCCAGCTCCATCCATATTGCTCAAATGACATGGTTGTCATTCTTGAATGATGCATATTATCCTATCGTGTATATGTACCACTTTTTGTCCAGCTGTTCATAGGTTTGGGAGCATTTGGGTTGTTTCTATATTTTGGCAGTTGTGACCAGAGCTGCAATAAACGTGCATACAGGTCTCCTTTGGAATTAGTGTTTTCATGTCCTCAGGGTAGATTCCCAGTAGTGGGATTAAGCACTGCTTTTGTAACTTGGTTAAAGAGGATGGTAAATTTCCTGATGCAACTTGTAGGGAATGATGTGTAGCTTCCTCTGCCTGAATCCTGCCTTCCTGGGTTGAGTTGAACTTGTATCTTTCTTCTGCAGTTCATTTTTACTTTTCAACATAGGTAGTGTTTCTGAGACAATTGATGTCACTGTCACACACAGGTTTCTTCTCCATGGTCACTGCTTCCAAAATGGACTCTAAATTGAGCTTAAGCCCCAGTGAGCAAGAAGACTGGTAACTCCAGATGTTTACTCTTCCTTGTCCGGCTAGAGTTCGCTTGTCCATAATCTGCTCCCTTTGGTTCCTTGGGCCATGGAGGCCTCTTGCCATCTGACTCTTTTAGCTCTTGTATATGTGAGCGCCATCAGGATTGCTTTCCCTTGTCCTTCTCACATACATGTATTCAGTGTGGCAGCTACTGCAGCCTCTGCCTCCCTTGCAATCAGTCAGTGTAGAATCTTGGTCCTGTAGGATTCTCTGTCTGCCATTCTTGGGTGCAAGACCAGGCAACAATAAGGGGAGTATAATTAGAGAAATAAGAGAATATTAGTAGCAAAGAGGGAACATGCAAGGTGAAGTGTACAGGAAAGACATAATTCAAGTGAAGCCTGGCACAGTGACATGTGCCTGTAAGCTTCAGCCTATGAATCAATTGGGGCTAGGGATGGTGGTTGGAGTTCTGCTTGGGGCAACAAGGTTGACCTTGTTAAAAAAAAATTGTACCAAAAAAATAGTTCCAAAAAAATTGCTGGTCATGGTGGTACACATCTGTAATCCCAGGTATTAGGAAACTGAGGCTAGGGATTACTTCAGTCTGTGGAACCCCAGGCAACATGAGTCTGTGGTTCTATGGGCAAAATTAGCAAAACCTAGTTTCAAAAATAAATAAGTAAATAAATTATAAAGTTGCATTAAAAAAAAAGAATTCAGGTAAATTTTCTGGTTTCTCTGAGAAACAACGGATACCTTTTAGGTTTTATTAACAGATTATACACTTCAATCTGTTTTTAATCTATCTCTATAGTACAAAATCTGCCATGAGTTTTGCATGCAAAGAAAATAATCTTAGATGGATATTTCTCATTTTGTTTTAGGTTGTATCAATTGTTGCCACGTTTATAGAATAGAGATCTTATTATTTGATTTTATTTTTTTGAGTTTGTCTCACTATATTGCCCACGAGAGACAGTACTTCAGAGACATCTTTGTCGTTTACAGGGTAATGTGGCCTATTTCTTCTGATCAATGCAATTAGCATGAATTGTGAAGTAGAAGCTTTTTTGTAGTGGGGGAGTGACCCTGACCTATGTTAAATTGTTAAAGGTGTTGACTAGAGAAAGTGCATAATTTTATTTATTTGTTTGTTTGTTTGTTTGTTTGTTTTTGAGACTAGGTCTTCCTATGCTGCCCGGGGCACTGCAGGTTCATGATGCCAGGTGACCCCGGACTCAAGGTATCCCCAGCCTAGGTTTCCCAGGTAGCTGGAATTACAGGCGCGCACCACCACACCCAGATATATTTTGAGACTGGGTCTCACTTCTTGCCCTGGGTGAGTCTCAAACCTGCAGACTCAAATGATTCCTAGACGTGGCCTCCCATCCTAGACTGGGATTGAAATAACGTTAAAACATTATTAATTTTCATATGTGCCGGTGTCAACTCTCCACTCCCCCACTTTATTCTCCTTCATGCCCTACCCATCTCAACCTCGCCATTGCCCCTCGACTCCACCAACTGTTCCTTACACTCATCCCCACCCCACCCCAGTTTCTATAGCTGCCCCAGTCTTGGGTTGCCTCCATGGTCAACCGCTGTGGGAGGAGGTCCGTGTACTTGCTCAGCGATGTCACCCCTCTCCTCTGACCTCATACGACACCCCCCTCCGCATCAACATGATCCCTGCTCAAGTTGAGCAGATTATTCTCTTGTGCAGCAGTTGATGGCGTCTTTCGAAGCAGGTGGCACGTGCTGGGTCTACAGAAGATGCCCTGGTGGCCTCTTCAGTTACTATTAGGATCCTGTGAAGTTTGATCTCATTCACCGGTAAACTCAGGATACAGCCAGGTTGGCAGCTAAGAACTTGCCAATTCTGAAGGTAATGGAAACAGAGACCTGCTCATGTTGAGGCTCCTCCCCTTGGAAAGTGAGTGCCAGTCCACTGGGGAAACTCACTAGCAAAGGAGTCCCATGATCCTGGCTCCCGGTTTGTTGAAGTTAATTAGTTCTATACCTGTGGGACAGATCCTGAGTGATGGTGGTTGGTGAGTCATAGCCCAGGCCTCTGGCCGTGGTGCTGCAACAAACAGTCCACTAAGATAGGCCCTGGTAGCTCTGAGCCCTTGCCAGCTTCTGGTAGATTCCTACATGGTCTGATTACCATCCTTCATGGTTCATCTATCTGTGGTTCAGCTATCATCCTTCATGGTTAAGGCAAGCCAAACTTTCAGGACAATTACTCTGTATCTCTTGTTTTTTTTTTTAAATATGTGCAAGTACACCTAAGATATATGGCGAACCTCGAGGGGAGACAGTTTGCATTTCTTCTGTAACACCTAGCCTTCTCTGCCATTTTGGACACTACTCAAATCTTATTCTTTGGATTCAAATCAGACCCTGCATTTCTCCCATTCTGCCTCCTCCTCTCTATCCCATACAACATCCGTGTTGAGTCTCCCAGGCATAAACAATTCCCCGTTCCAACAATTCTTGCCTTGTTCCCTTTTTTCTCCCTCCAACTTTGTTTATTCTTTCCTAGGCAACTCTGGGTCACCACTGCATGAAAGAAATCCATCATGAATAGCATTCAAAATTCAAAATTTTCTTTATTACTCATCTATTCCTTCTACTCCATGTATTCATTCAATTTTGCAAAGTTTCAAAACTCTCCCTAAATGAATAAAGAAACGTCTACCTATCACCTGGGGAATTCCAGCTGGTTCCCTGAAGAGCACCAGCCCTTCTAGCAACTCTGACATCACGTAGCCATACTAGAGGGAAATGTCCATCTCTCTCTCCCTCTTGATGAAGGACTGCATCCTCCCCAGTGTGGTGTGCTGGGCAGCATTCTCCCCCTCCCGTTGTGTCTCCCTCTTCATGGCCTCGTGCTCTGGCTTCTGCTCATTGTGATGGGTATGAACACAACTGGCCCGGGGATGTCGGGCTCCCTCCATGGGATTGGCTGTTGGCTGAAGTCTTGGAGCAGATACTGGTGTTGAGACTTGGGCAAAGCCTCAACTGCTGCTTGCTAGGACAGGCTCCCACAGGAGAGACCTGCACATTATTGTCTTGAAGGCACAGGCCTAGAGGCAGCAGGCTGAGGGACACTCAGCCGGGTAGGGTTGATCACCACTGCTTGGGCTTGTTGGTTAAAGTAGGCTGAGTTGGTGGGACTAGCCAATTCCCCAAGGCGGGTGTGGGCCTGGATGCATTGGCTGTTGCAGACTGAACTGGGTTCGTGGAGCCAGGTCTGGCATGGTGAGCTCAGACAGCCAATGCCAGTCCAGAGAATGTGGTTTCTGACAAACGGGGCACACTGGAGGCCTGTCCAGTGTTAGAAAAAAAAAAGCCACCAATGTGACCTTGCCAGGAGGTGGCAACCCATACTGGCATAGAGAAGAGCCTTCCTTCTAACCACTGCCATTTTGTTTCAGAGCCTTGACATGAGTTTTCTCAGGCTCTTTTCCTTCCCATGGGGTATCTAGCCATGGCTGCCTAGGGGAAGCTGGGTGCATTTGAAGTTTCTCATACTTCCCGACACCGTGAAGAAGAAGACCCAGGTTTCTTATCAATCTTCCTTCTCAGTGCATTAACACCTACACAGACTTTAGCATGTCCAAAATAAGCAGATTTGAGGCTTAATTTTAAAGGCCTCTTGACTAAGCTCAGGAGGATTCTTCTTACGCGTCATCCTGGGAATGATTGGCTTCTCTTCTTATTTCTTGGCTGTGTTTCCTGCCTTTTTCTTCTCTTCAGTTATCTTGGCATGGTGTTCTTGCATCTTTTTGCTGTTTTCCTGCCCATGGCCCTAGCTGTGCTACTTCTGCTAGATACTATTCTCTTATTTTTGCTATTAGACTACTTGGTCGTGTTGATTGGAGCCCTCACATTGTCTGCAATGTCACAGAACACCTCTTCTTCCCCTAACAAGAAGTGTGTGTTCTTCTCCTGGATGTTGGCCTTGGGTGCACCATCCAAAGGCTCCGATATGTTGCATTTGTTCTTCTAGCCCTTATCATGTGAAATGATATCAGTCTTACATGGCAGCTCATCCAGGATGATGACTTAATTATCCTTGATCATCTCTCTGGGACTTTTGGGTTGATTAAGATCTTTCAAGGAGCTGAAGAGCTGAGGAAGGTTGAATATCTTCCACTAGTGTAGCAAGGTCTGCAAAACTGTTGCTCAAATCCATCCCACATTCATGCGCCCCTTGATCTTCAGCACTCAGGCTATGTTCTCCCAGATCAGTATTTTCAGATGTTGGTGGGTTCTCTGGGCCAAGGGTATCCAGAAGAGATGGGGCGCATTCAGGGTGGTATTGAAACTGGGTGCCCCAACCCCCCCCAGACAAACCATGGTGTCCAGGACCTGATATATCTCAGAGACCTCTAAAGCGACTAGTGGAGGATCTTGGTTTACTCCTGTAATCTTTCAGGCATCCAGAGGTTCTGAATACTTGGTTTAACCTCATCCAAATTGTTATTCTCTGTTTCTTCCAGGCTGGGTGCTCTCTAGTACCCTGAACTGGAGTTGTCCAGTCACTGTAATGTCCCCAAAATTAGGCGGTGAGTGACTCTCTATCATCTTGATCCTACTTCTGAATTCTGCAGTCGGTGACAGACAAAATGTCTGACTGGAAGTTGGCCATCCCACTGAAGGGTCCATCCACAGACCAGTCTCCATCGCTGGAAAGGAGTGAAGGAAGAAGTCATTCTCTGGAAAGTGAGATGCTCCCTCAGACACCCATAAAGTAAGTAAGTGTCTTCCAACAATGCCAAACCCCTTCCAACTTAGGGATTTTATGAAAGATCATGGACAAGGTCCAGTGCTAAAAGAAAGTAGGCGGTTATTCTATTTTTAACATAATATTGACATTATTGCTGTTGTTTCTTCTTATTTTTTTTGTTTTCATAGTGATTATAAGTCAAATAAACAAAAATTTATTTTAAATACTGAAAATTTTTCTAAAATCTAGTATTCTCTCAGCATCCTCTCAATTCCCTCCACTTTCCTGAGAGTATAAGAACACACAGGAAAGGAAGAGGAGCTCTTCCTCATGAAATACGTAGGCAAAGACAGATGCTGAACGTAGCTTGATAGCTTTAGCCAGGACCTACGAACATGTTGGCTTAAATTCTGGTGTGAAATAGGAAGGGAGGGAACGTTAAACTGGCATGATCACAATCAGAGTTCTGAAGCACCAGGTCAGGGAAGGAAGTTAACTATGTGCAGGGAGTTATGGGGATTGATCTACAGGCAGTAAAATGTGTAGTCTCTCTCATCTGTGTTGACTGTTCTTACATGTTTCTTAATTGGCCGTACAGTGTCCCACATTCCCACCTGCTTTAACTCTACAGTGTCCCACATTCCCACCTGCTTTAAGTGTTCTGCGTTTGAAAATGGAGAATCCACAGTGAGGCGGTGCTTGTTAAAATCTGAGAACTTAATTTCCATCAATCTGTGAGTTTGCCATTTCCCAGAGGGAGAATTAGGCCTATTTTGCTATTGGAACTCACTTTGAAACTCGATTCTGTAATGGGTTGAGCAGACAGAGACTGCAGAGGTGGAGGCTGGTGGTAGAATATTTGCTGGCTGAACCTCTTGTAGGACCATCACCATTTCTGGTTGAGGGGCAGAGCCTCTACTTCCCATGTATGATACTGTGACATAGGATTGTAGGCAGAGTTCATGTTCCACAGATAATATTGGCCCCAGTGTGCTTTGATTATAGTAATATACCTGCCCTCCCTCCTGATAGGGAAGCAACATTCTCCAGCCCTGATTTGGAATCTGAGGAATGCCCTAAACATGGCTGCAGAAAGTGACAGATACAGAGGGACTATGTAACTGGTATCTGAATTTTGATCATACTGGGCTGTCATTGACATGGAAGAAACAGACGTGTCCTGGTCAATGACAGTCACAGTGATCCCCTAGCGAAGATGGGCACTGTTCAGTGCTTCCTGATCAATCCCACTCAAAAAATCCTGGATAGGAAGGCTGGAGGTGGAGAACTGGCCCTGACTGGAAACTCCAGATGACATATCTATGCTAGAATGTGGTACAGGTAGGCACTACCCATGTGAGTATGTAAACAACTGGCTTAGGCTGATGGTAGTAGCTACATGGAAATGATCGCTGGTGAATAGTTGTAGGCGCTTCCTGTAGGGAAGCTGCATTGCTCACCGCAGGAAGAGAGAGCTACAAGTTTGTTGTTCCAAGAAAAGATGGGTTTTGGACATTTTCTTCAGGAAAGAAGAGAGGGGTGAAAATCAGTGAGACCCATACATTTTCATTTAAATGAACAATATTAACTTGTCTGCTACCCTTAGAGAATCTCTTAATAACCAATTCTGTGAGATGCTAAAAATCAAATTGTGGTGACTGTAAAGGTGGAAGCAGTTTGGGCCTCTTCTGTGCTAGCGATGATGCTCCCAACTCAGCCAAGTCATGCATGAGCCCCACGTTGGCTGTTTTTCACACTGTTCTCCAGCTTAGAAGCAGCAGGAGCCAGCACCACTTTTGTTACCTGCACTCTTGCCTACATCAGAGTATTTGTCAGCTGGGCAGTCCTTGTTGTAATCTCTAATTTGACAAGTGAGGACATGGAGGCTGTGAGAGGCTGGGTAAATGTGTTCAAGATCTTCCCTTATTTTGTATGCATGACTCACTGGTGAAACTGAGGTGTTCCAGGGTCTTGCCTGGTGCGTCTGGTCTGAGCACAGTGCCAGAAACTGGAGGAAATAGAACTTTCCATATAGACAGTTTGGGGGGCTAACTAGAAAGCAATACAACTATACCCTCAGTAATTTTCTTGTGCATTGATAAGCCATTACCTAGAGTTCATAAAAACAGTTCAGTGGGTACATTTAAAGGGCTCTTTTTTTTCGTTCAATTTATATTTATTGAGATAAGGGTGATTTACAGCGCAGTTGATGCCATAGGATAAGGATTTACTCCTCCTCTATTGTATGTTATTTGACCACATCGACCAACAAAGTCAGTATATGCTGATTAGGCAACCCCACTCCCCTTTGTAGCCCCTCCTTCTAATCACATCCTCTTCTAATCGTCTAATGGAAATACAAGTACTTTCTAATTTTGTCTGGAGCAATTATATGAGTTTAGATGGCAGTTAATTGCTATAAAAGAGTAAACACAGTGGCTTTTCCTTAGATTATTCTTTATTTTCATAAAACTTCATTGAATTATCTTAGAATAACAATATTATATAAAAGGGGGCATTATGGCTTCATAGTTCAGTATGTCTATAAGTTTCACCAAATCCAACACGTAAGTGCCAGTGCCTTTCAGCTGTCCAGTTGACCTCCACACCATTTCCTCCTGTCCCATTCCTCTCCCAGTTTGGGTAACTCCCTATTTTCATTTAATCTACGAGTAGTTTGTTGTGCTTTACTAGTTAGTTTACTGTGGTTGTTTCTATTCAACATGTGAGTGAAAGCATGTTTGTAATTGTTTATGGGCTCTTTTTACCCTCTTCAAGCCTGTTCTCTGCTCCTACCTCAAAACGGTTGAGAGTTAGTGTCTCATAAAGTGCTTTCGAAAGAAAAGAGCCGAGCTTCTAATTACTTATCTATAAAATGAATATAATAACAACAGTAGTGGTATGTACATAAAAAAAGATAAATTTATGTATGGAAAATGTGTGCTGAAAATAGAGAAAAATCATAAAAAAATCACAGATCTCAAAAGAAATATGGAGCTATTCACCAAAACTTATTGTGTGACAAGCATCAAGACATAAATGTATGAACAAATGAATTCGCAAGATGCTATATATGAGACCTTATAGGTGAACAAAATATAGGTAAATAAGGAATTAAAACTCTCCTAGGACCAATATTGTTTGAAAATATGAAAATGTAAAACGTAAAAAAGAAACTTGCAAAAAGAGCAGAGAGCGAAATAAGTATAAAGAACATCCAATGTTGGCGGTCTCTCAAATTTTTTTTGCGTATTACCCAGTAGATAACAGATATCACACAAAACAGGCAGAAAGAACACTTAAGCATCATGATTTTTATGCTCATACTTAAATTCTAGGTTATTCTCTCCTACAATAGCCAGGAAAATATCATCCCCCAAACTTGAGGATACCACTGCTAGAATCCAACTGAAAAAAGAATTTCTTTAACTTAGGAAAACCCAGATAATTTCACAAAATTATTGTTTTGGGGCTCTTTTTGTTTTTCCTGTTGTCTCTTTTGCTGTACAGAAACTTTTCAGTTTGATGTAGTCCCAGCTGTTTATGTCTTCCTTCTGTTTTTGCTCATATACATGTGTCAAAATGGATTTTTGAATTGTAACCCTTGAAGGGTTTTGCCCAGGTTTTCCTCTATGTATTTTATTGTTTAAGGTCTTACGTCCAAGTCTCTTATCCAGTTTGCGTTAGTTTTTGTATATGATGTGAGGCTGATATCCTGGTTCATATATTTGCATGTCTTGGTCCAGTTTTCCCAACACTAATTATTGAATAGACTGTCCTTGTTCCAACGTAATTTTTTCACTCCTTTGTCAGAGATTAGTTGACTATATATGTGGAGCTTTATTTCAGAGGATTCAGTCTGTTTCATTGGTCTGATTGTCTGTTTTTGGACTCATACCAAACTGTTTTATTTATGATGGTTTTGTAGTATAGTTTGAGTTCTGGATAGTAATATCTCCATTCTCTCTTTTTCTGGTCAGGAGGCTTTTTGATCGAGGTCTTTGTTATTCCATATGAATTTCAATAATTTCTGTTCCATCTCTTTGAAGACTGTCTATGGAATTTTTATGGTATTACATTGAATCTGTAGATTGCTTTTGGTAGGATGCCATTTTGATGATGTTTATTCTTCCAATCCATGAGCAGGGAATGTCTTTCCATTTCCTTCTATCTTCTATCTCTTTTAGCAGTGCGTTTTGATGTTTTCTTTCTATAGCTCTTTCACGTGTTTTGTGAGGTTTATCCTCAGATATTTTTTTGTTTGGAGCTATGGTAATTGGGATGGTTTGTGTATTGGAAAGCTACTCTCTACTGTGTGTTCATTTTGTAACTGGCTACTTTACTGAACTGGTTGATTGTTTCAAGAAGTTTTTCTGTGGGTTTTTTGATTCTCTACATAAAGAATAATATCATCTGCATATAATGAGAGCTTCTGTTCTTTCCCTATTTGTACTCCTTTTATTTCTTCTCTTATCTTATTTCCCTTGCTAGAACTTCCAGTACAATGTCAAAAAGTAGTGGGGATAATGGATATCGTTGACTGGTTCCAATCTTAATTGGAATGACTTTAGTTTTTCCTTGTTTAAGATGATGTTTGCTGTAGGTTTGTCATAGATGGCTTTTATTATGTTAGGATATGTTCCTTTTATCCCCACATTTTCAAGAGCTTTTTTGATAAATGGATGTTGACCTTTATCAGATGATTTCTCTTTATCTATTGATATGACCATATGGTTTTTGGTTTTCTCCTTATTGATGCGGTGGATTATATTAATTGATTTTCAAATGTTGAACCATTGCTGTGCCTCTAGGATGAATCCCACTTGATCATGGTGAATAATGCTTTTTTACATCGTTGGACTCGATTTTCCAATTTTTTTAAAGATTTTTGCATCCACATTCATTAGGGAAATTGATCTATAGCTTTCTTTCTTCATACTGTCCTAATTTGGTTTTGGTGTGTGATGTTTACTTCATAGAATGTGTTTGGCAGTTTTCCTACTTTCTCAATTATTTTGAAAATCTTTTAGTAGTACAGGCATTATCTCTTCTTTGTATGTCTGGTAGAATTCATTTGTGAAGCCATCTGGTGCTGGGATTTTGTTTTAGTAGAGTTTTGATGACTGCTTCAATTTCACTGCTTGTGATTGGTTTGTTTAAGTTATCTACTTTTTTCTTTAGTTTTGGGTGGTTGCATCTTTCCAAGAATCTGTCCGTATCATCCAGGTTGCTGTATTTGTTTGCATATAGGTATTCATAGTCATATTTGATTATTGTAAAAATGATTTTTAAACCCCCGCCCTAAAGACTGAAACCTGAAGTATTAACCACTAGGCCTAAAAGTTGGCTTGAGAGCAGGGAGCTCAAGGTCGAAGGAGACTCAACTAGGCCTTTGTAGAACTTTTACTAGCTCTGGATATCTCACCCCAGGGTGTGTGTGTGGGAAAGCTAAAAGCAAGATACAAGCAGACACACACAGCTGCTTGCCCTTCCCTTAAATGAGAGAATAACAGCTTGTGCCAAAGAAAAGAACGTATCCAAGGTGAAAAGGCCAAGTCCATGGAAGTAATATTTCTTAGGGATGTCCAGAGTGCCACAAATTGCACTTTATGCCAATTTTGTGGAAACAAATTTTGTGGAAATAAATATTTGTTAGTTTTCATACATACCTCTTCAGGATTGGTAGATGCCTTTCCAATCATAAGGCAGGAGCAAAGATTGAGGCTAAAAAAATTATAGTGGAAATAACACCTTGATTGGGAATTTCCCTCACAACTGGATCTGATAATTGGCCAGAATTTTCTGCCAGTGTTTCATAGGCTATTGACCGAGCTCTTGGAACAGATTGGAAACTGCATTGTGCATACAGGCCTCAGAGCTCCGGACAGGTAGAGAGGATTAATCCGACACTTAATGAGACCCTGACCAAATTAACCATGGAAACTGGCGCTGGGTGGGTGAGTCTTCTGTCATTTGCTCTTCTGAGGGTCCGTTGTTCCCCTTACGTTAAAAAAGTTATCCCCACTTGAAATTATTTTTGGGAGCCCTCCTCCTTTGGCTCCTGTTCACTTACCAGATGTTAAGCTGGAAAATCCCACTGACATTTTCTGATGGCTCCAGCAATTGCAGCCCTTGTTACATGCCAGTTGGGAGGCATTACAATGAGTGGCTGCAGTCCCTAAAGTCAATCTTGATAAAGACAAATTGTCACCTGTAACCTCCCCTGGTGAATGGGTGCTGGTAAAGAGGCACAACCCACACACCCTGGACCCATGTGGAAGGAGCCTTTTGTTGTTGTATCCACCCCAACTGCTGTAATGTTGCCAGCTTGAAACCGTGAATCCACTGGTCACATCTAAAGAAAGTTGTAGCTCTGCCACTCCAAACCCAGTGGAAGATTTCATGCCCAGTCAACAAGGACCTGCTATGGATCAAGTTAACCCAGTGTCCTGAGCAGGATGCTGTTGGGGATTTACCTGCTACTGGTGCCAACACTGGCAACAAGACTCAGCGACCCCCACCTGTTCCTGAACTATACTTGGACAATTAGCAGAACGACTTGTGAGTTGTTTGCTCGCCCTGGCTCACCAGTCTAGTCATGGCCATTATTGTGGTCCACTTTGCCTGCTTCTTTCCCTACTGATTTTTGTCCCTGTCTTTTGAGGAAAGCGGTGACTTTTGTAATGGCTACGTTCAATAGTCTCAAGCCAATGCTTTTAAAACAACAAAATGAAAAATTGCAGCCAATAGATATCTAGAAAAATTCGGTCTGATGACCTCATATTCCCAAAGACAGGGAGGAATGTCAAAATGAGTTTAAACCACCCAGAAGATTGAAACCTAAAGTGTTAACCACTGGGCCTAAAAGTTGGCTTGAGATGCAGGCATCTCAATTTCGAAGGAGACTCAACTAGGTCTTTGTAAAACTTTTCCTAGATTTTGCTAACTCAGGCCAGGCTGTGTGTGTGGGAAAGCAAAAAGCAGGATAGCAAAGGAACACAGCTGCTTACGCTTCTCTTAACTGGGAGACAGAAAAGAACTTATCCAAGGTGAAAAGGCCTAGTCCCATGGAGGTATTATTTCTTTAGGGATGTCTAGTTTGTCACAAATTGTATTTGATTCCAACTTTGTGTATTCTATGCCATTTTGTTCCATTCTTGTTTTTGCCTTTATTATGGAGAAAAAAGTTCGTACTATTTTAATCTTTGTATATTTGTTAATGTTTGCCTTATGTCCCAATATGTGGCCAATTTTTGAGAATGACTAATGTGCATTGGTAAAGAATATGTATTCCTTTCTTCGGGTTGAGATGTCCTGTAGATATCTATTAGGTCCATATGGTCTAGATCTTCATTTAGGGCTTTTGTGTTTTCATTTAGTTTTTTACTTGTTGATCTGTCCTTTGGTGAGACTGGTGTGTTGAAATCACCTACCACATATGTATCTTCAAGGATGCCTGTTTTCAGTGCTAGTAGTAGCTGTCTGATGAATTTTGGTGCACCCTCATTTGGTGAGTATATGTTAATAATTATTATGTCTTTGTTATGTATTGACCCTTGTGTTGATATATTGTATCCTTCTTTATCCTTGTCACATTTTTTACCTTAAAGTCTACTTTATCTTCTATTAGTATGGCTACTCCTGCTTTCTTCTGGGGGCCCTTTATTTGCAGAACTTGTTTCCAGCCCTCTACTTTTAGTCTGTGCTTATCTATTGTGCTTAAGTGTATTTCTTGCAGGCAGCAGAATGTTGGGTTTTGTTTTGTGAGCCTCTCTGCTATTCTGTGTCTTTTGATTGCTGGATTTAAACCATTGACATGTAGGGTGATGGTTGATAGTTGCTGTTCTGGTGTTGACTTCTGGAAGGTCATTTTCAGGCTAGGGTTTCCTTTTTTTTTCTATTACTGATATTTGAGATTCTGAAGTCAGTGTTTTGGTTGTCATTTTGAGGTTCTGGTTAGCTTTCTTGTTTTGATCATTCAGTTTATTCTTCTGTTGGTTTTAATCTTAGGGCTTCTTGGAAGATTTCTTGAAGTGGTGGTTTAGTGGTAGCAAATTTCTGGATGCTCTGCTTGTCTAAGAAGTTTTATATTCTCCCTTTGTAGAAGAAAGAAAGCTTGTCAGGGTATAGAATTCTTGGCTGGCATGTTTTGTCTTGGAGTTTTTTGAAGATATGACTCCATGCTTTCCTTGCTTGAAGTGTCTCCTCGGAGAAGTCTGAGGTCAGTCTAATAGGTTTTCCTTTGTATGTTATCTGTTTCTTCTCTCTAGCCAGTTTCACTATTTTTTCCTTATCCTGGACACTTGGGAGTTATACAATAATGTGTCTTGCTGTGATTTTTCTTTCATTGCTGTAGTTTGTTATTCTTTTGGCTTCCTGGATGTCACATTTCATTTCATCCTTCAGGATTGTGAAGTTTTCCTCCATTATTTCTTTAAATAACCTTTCAGTACCCATGTGTCTCTCTTCTCCTTCTGGAAACCCATAACTCTTATGTTTCCTTTCTTGAAGGAATTGGACAGATATCTGAGTTTTTCTATTTTCTTACATTGTGTTTCTCTTTCTCTGTCTTTTTCTTCTTCTCCATGTTGGTGTCCACAAGGGTGCTTGTTTGTTCTTCAGTTTCATCCAGTCTGCGTTCGTAAATTTTCGGTGTTTTTTAGCTCCTCTGTTGCTCCCTTTAGATCCTGGGTTTCTTTCTGATTCTTGTTTAGGTGTTCATTTTAAAATTGAATTCTTCAATTATTTCACCTTTGTTAATGTTTTCTTTCTTAATTTTTTCCATTTTTTCTTCTAACTTGTTCAGTTTCTCTGCCATGCTCACTTCTTTTTCTTTGCATTTTTCTAATTCTTCCCTTAACTCTTTCTATGCTTGTAACATGCATAGGTTCAGTTCCTTTTCTAGGAGGTGGCATGTTTCTTTGATGTTGTCTTTGTTGATTTCTAGAGTTTGTCTTTTGATGGTGGATTGGTTTCTATGGCATTTGCAGTAGTGTTTGCCTTTTTCCTCCTTTCTGTGCTTTACTTTCATACTTCTTCCAAATATTGAGCGACTATGTCTCTAGTATTGGCCAGCATGTTTCGGGTCTTAAAATCTGTAGTTGATATTGCCTTTGTGTCTATGTAGCTGAGGTGAGAAATTTTTTGTTTCCTATGGCTGATTTGGGTGGTCGGTTCCTTATCCCTGAGCCTGGGTAATACATGGGTGTGTTTACTATGATACACTTTGTCTTCTTTTCTGGTAATTTTTTGCTTTGTAATCTGGTGGGACAATAATTCAATTCTGCATTCCCAGTATAATCAGCATAATCAGTAGTTAGTATAGTGTTCTCTTGTGGTTCTTTTTGGTTGAAGAGTATAGGTGCCTTTTGTTGTTGTTCTCTTAGTCTATAGCCCCTCTGTAGGATTATTTTGACCGCTTTGCAGCTCAGGCATGCTGGTCTCTATTGGGATCATTAGACTGCTGAGCAAAGCCTCTTCCCCCACCTGGGGACTGGTCTGAAAGTGATGCCTTCCTGACTGATTGGACACAAAAACCTGTTTTTAATGTTTTTAATTTTAATTTAAAGGAATTAACTTGCGATGTTTTTTCTTCTGGAGACAGTTCCAGAAGAAGTTCCCAATTTAGTTTCTTTATAGGTGACTTTAAAACTCAATTTTAGAAGTTTAGGGAGTCAGAGAGAATGAACAACTAAATATTCTCATGTAACAGATGAGGTAGCACAGATCTTGTGAGAGTCAATGACTTGTTCAAAGTCAAAATCACTCAGCTAGTCAAAGTCAATACTGAAAGTAGCTCAACAGGTTTCCAATTGCACAAATCCCCAGGTATTCCATTCTCTTTGACTCTACCGCTAAAGTTAGGGGCAAAAGAATTCAACAAAAGCATTGAACAGTTTTGTTTCTGACCTGACATCCTTAGGATCGAGGAAACATCAACTGAGATCACAAGGAATGAGGAGGCTATCCTCAAAGATGTCTCAGTGGATGACACCAAAAGCACATGTGTCCAGTGTGAAGTACACTGGTCACCGGTCTTACTGTTCACTTACAATGGTCATTGGTTGTTTGTGATGATCCAAATTTCTTTACTGTAGCTCCATGGCAACCCCACCTGATCCTCCAGGTGTTAGTAAGCTTGGTGGGAGAATGATGTTATAAAGCTGGAATTTTCAAGGTACAAACCAGCTAATAGGGAGGTCAGATTCCCAAGAATAAGACAAGATTCGATGGAAAAAGAACACCTGGGTGATGAGCTTTGGGGAGCGAAACCCTACAGGACAGAAGGGATGGTCTTCCTTTTTCCCAGGATCTTTGGAACATCATCACCATGTTTCTTATAGATATTTGTTAATATGATTGATAATGTATTTTCTGTGTAAGATTTCGTAATGTGATGTACATATTCTGTTAATATTCTTAGAGAGAAAAGAATGAGATTTCTTGGTTAAGCGAGTGTAGTCATTCTGAAACCATGTAGTTGTTCTGAGGCTTTAAGTTGACTAGTGAACCTAAGGACCACTGGAAGGGATCAAGCAACTTTTGTAACTTGCTTAAAGAGGAGAGTAAATCTTCCTGGGTTCACCTTGTGTGGAATGATGTTGTGCAAGGTTTCACTGTGTAGCTTCTTCAGCTTAACTCCTACCTTCCTGGGGCTGAGCTGGAAGAAGGTAGGTTGAAACTATCTTTCTTCTGCACTCCAATTTTTCTTTTTATCATAAGTAGTGTTTCTGAGACAATTGCTGTTACTTCCAACCACAGGGATTATCCATGCCCACTGTTCACAAAATGGACTCTCCATTGGGTGTAAACACCAGAGAGCAGGAAGACTGCTTATAGAGACTTTTTCTCTTCCTGCTTTGGCTCGCAGTTCTCTTGTCCAAATCTGCTCCCTCTGGCTCCTTGACTATGGAGGCCTCTTGCCAGCTGACTCTGTTAGCACCTTTATATGTGAGAGGCATTGGGATTGCCTTCCCTTTTCCTTGTCACGTAAGTGTATCCAGTTTGGCAGTTTCTGTAGCCTCCTCCTCCCTTGCAAGCAGTCACTGTAGAATTGAGCTTGTAGGGTCTCTGCTATTTTTGGGTGCAAGACCAGGCAAAGAGAAGACTAGAATAATTAGAGAAATAAGAGGATATTAGTGGCAAATAGAGAACAACAATGTAAAATAGACAAGAAAAAGGAATTCAGGTGAATTTTTTTTTCTGTGTGAAATAATAGATCCCTTTTAGCTTGTATTAACAGAATAAACATTTCAATCTGTTTTTTTTTTTTTTATCAATTTGTTCTTTAGATCACAACCTCTTTATGTGTTTTTTTGATATAACCCCCCAACCTCCTCCCTCTGGAGCCCCATCCATTCTCTCAACACCATTCTTTTGTTGTTTACTAGTTGTGTATTGTTGGAACCAGGCGAACCTTGCTAGTAGGTTTTCAGTCTTAAGTTTGTGTTGGGCGGCCAGTCTTTATTCATTTGTAATCTGTCCATGTTATCTTGCTGCGGGCCGTCTTTTCCAATCCCATCTCCATTGTTTTGCTCCTTTCCCTTACGGCTCTTGTGTCAGATTTAGGGGGTCTCGCCCCCACCCAGTGTTGGTCAAGAAGTGTCTCTGTTAATACAGGCATCTATGAATATCCTTTGAAGATAATCTCTTCTGCCTCAGTTTACAGTTTTGATGTGGAGCCGATTACCCCATCTTTGGTCTAACTCTTCTCTCCTGCAGTGTGGGGAAGATGTATTGCTCTCATTGAAGGCATCTCAAAAATGAGGTCCTGGGTCTTCTCGGCCCAGTGAGCACATAAGTGCGCATGGTGACATTGTGCCTATACAGTTGTTTCACTTGTGCCGCATGCACTGGTTCTCTCAGTTGTGTATCTGCTGTGTCCATCTCAGGCTTACGAGCTGGATATTTCCATGGTCCCTCACCTGTTCTATGTTGTGGTCTTTATTGTACATGTTCTTGATCCTCTGAAGTTTAGCTGGAGTGAGAATGAAATGGACGGGGTCCCACCTCCTCCCTCCCCCACCTGCCCATGCGCTGGTACTTCCTGGTGCAGGGGCAGGCCCGGATGACCAAGCCTGTGCCCTCCCATGCTCCCCTTGGGCTAGGAGCAATGTGACTCTTGGGCAATGTGACTCTGCCACCCAAGCTGAAGGTGCCTGCACTGTGTAGCAGCCACCAGCTGAGAGGTCGGGCCACCATAGCCCCATCCCATCCCCCTTTGGGGCTCTCCCCGCTGGGGGGCTTATCCAGGAAACTTGACCCCCTTTGCTCCCTGCTGGCAAGGGTATCAATAGCCAGGGAACTGAGCACTCAGGCTGCCCTCCTATGTCTGCCTGCTGCTGGCGGGACTCGCTCAATCTGTTTTCAATATCATCTATAGTACAAAATCTGCCATGAATTTTGCATCCAAAGAAAATAATCTTAAATACACTTTTCTCATTTTGTTTGATGTTTACACATTTATATCACGTGTTGCCACATTTATAGAATATAAGTCATCTTATTTTATCTTATTTTTTGAGACTAGGTCTCACTATGTTGCCCAGGCTGCTCCAAACCCGTGTACTCAGTGATTCCTAGCCTGATCCTCCCAGGCTGGGATTCCAGGTGCACGCTACCTTGCACAGCCAGAATATAGATCATTTTTTAAAGCTTTGGTTTATGTTTTTATCCCATTATATTTTTTAAGGAATTGGATTCCTTAAAATTGCATTCCTAGACATATCGCTTTTCATCTTCATAATTACTTTGAAATATCAAGAACTATTCTGTTTTTTTAATTCATTTTATTGATTTGTCACAATTGCGCATTAATTGATCCCTCCTCCTCCCTCCATATCTCCCCTCAGTATCCCCCCTCCAGTCACTCCATCTCCCATTTTTCTGCAATTTGTTGGTTGGTTAAGTTGATGTTCACTTGTTGGTTGTTTGACCCGTTGTTCTCTTCCCATATCTGGTAAATGTGTTTTTTGGTTTTTGTTTTTTTTACCCCGGGGCTTTCCCACTTCACTAACATTTGTTAACTATCCTGATCTTTTGTGCTCTTCACCTCCCCCACCTTCTTCCCCCTCCTCCTCTCTTCATGGTTCAGTCCCATTGTTTGTTTTCATTTTTTCTTATTTGTTTGTTTGTTTTTCCCTATATCCATCATATAAGTGAGACCATCTTGTACTTCTCTTTTTCTTTTTGACTTATATCTGCTAATATGAGTCTTTCTAGTTCCATCCAGGTTGCTGCAAATGGCATGTGTTTGTCCTCCTTGATGGATGCGTATATTTTTAGCCAATCATCTGTTTTGGGGCATTTGGTTTGTTTCCAATTCTTTGCAACTGTAAACAGGGCTGCAATGAACATGCGCATACATGTGTCCTTTTGAATTAATGTCTTCATGTCCTCTGGGTAGATTCCTAATAGTGGGATGCTGGGTCGAATGGTAAGTCCACTTTCAATTGTTTGAGGGTCCTCCACACAGTCTCCCATAGTGGCTGGACCAGTTTGCACTCCCAACAGCAGTGTAAGAGAGTTCCTTTTTCTCCACATCTGCGCCAACATTTGTTGTTGTCTGTTTTATTTATGTGGGCCATTCTTACTGGTGTAAGATGGTATCTCAGTGTGGTTTTAATTTGCATTTCCCT
>PVHY01019180.1:0-27799 GCA_004024945.1 Uropsilus gracilis
AAAAAAAAAAAAAAAAAAAAAAAATTCAAGATAATTGTTTTCAGGAACACTAGTATTAATACCTGGAAATAGAACCCAGCCCCCTGAGTTCTGATAAAGACTTGTTTTAACCTGCAATCATTCCAGTCAGTTATAAAATAAATGCACCAACTTTATGATTGTGACCTTTATCTTACCTATTTATTTTTTCATGCATTTATTCAAACAGATCAGCCTTGCTTTGTTAGCATCAACTGGCAAAGCATTAACTTTACAGATTTCTACCATGGACTATATATTCACATAAATAAAATTTGATGTTACTATTTCTTGGCACCAGCCACTCATTTCCCAGGCCTCTCTAGAAATTTGAAGTTGTGTGTTTGGTCTTTACAGTCCCCTCCAACCCTGCCCTGCTGCTCCCTCTCATGAGTCAGCCTTGGCAGGTCCAGGCTCATTACCAAATCCCTGGTGTCCTTGAAAACCAAGGCCCTGCTAATTTGCCTGCATCCCAGTGACCCAAGCCCTCCCCCTTTCTGGCAGCCACTAACCCCATGGCTTCCTGATTCTATTGCAGTAGCTCTTACTTGTCCACAGCTTCTTGTCTTTCTTTTTCTCTGTGAGTGAAACTTAGTACATGGATCATTTTGTACTCATCGTTTCTGTAATATGTCTCCCATTTGTCAGTGGATTTACATCTGTACCACTCTTTGCTTCTATGCTGGGCAGATATACAAAAAAGCCTTTATTATTTCCTTAATCCCTTCTGTGGCTTTTTTTCCCCCTTATCTTCCTCTGTAAGATTTTACTGACACAGCAGATTCTTACCTTGCTCCCTTCGATTTTCCTAAGTACAATGGTTGCTTAACCCCTTGACATCATTATTTTTAAAGCTATGTAGGTTGTTTCTTAGTCTCATGCGCCTGCTTCCTTCATCTGATTATTAATTGTAAAAGAACTTGTTTGTCCCTGAGTGAATGATTTAAAGGACTGAGTCAGGGATGGGAGTACATGGAGGCTGCTTCTCTTTCCTTTTGATGCTTACTAAGTACATCTGTATCTATATGATCCAAAATGACTTTATGATATCTATATATATACATCTATTCTGTATCATCAAATCTGTTTCATATCATTATGATCTATATTCTGTATGTCATCTTTCATATATTCTGTCATATATATATTTTATATCAACATGACCTGCGTCTGTTCTATATCACCTATACTTATTCTATATCAACATGATCTATATCAATACTATATCTTTGTTGTTTACATCTATACATCATCCACACTTATTCTATAGTCTATCATGTACGTGTGTTTTAATCGATACATGCTACCTAGTCTTTACACCAATACATCTATAGATCTATGTGTCTCTGTCATCTGTATAATTCTACATCTAACTATGTGACATATCTATTTTATATCTATATCTGTAGTTACATCCAATATATATATCTACATAGAACTTTGCTTGGTATGGAATATGACAGCCTGGGAGCAAACTGTAAGAATGTTGAGTTCCAGAAAATTAGGATGTATAGCCCTCAGTAGAACCCCTACTTCCTAAGTCACTGCAGCAGCATAAGCTTGTCCTCCCAAACCTGGTCTTCATTAGGTCATAATATTGCTCATAAACTTTCTGGACTTTCAAGGCACTGTTGAGATAGGGAATTTATTGCCTCTCCATCTATGCCAAGAATGTTCTACTCATCATTAAAGACCCATTTTCATTCAAGTCTCACCTCTCCATGAAATCTTCCCTGATGAGGTCTGAAAACCACAAGGGCATTTATTATTTGACACTCAAGGTTTTGGCATAGGATCAGATTGTTTTGCATCTTACCTTGGATCCTTTTATATTTCTTTTCCTGCCTAATTGTCTAATGTATATAGCTTTTAATTCGTAAATCATGCTCTAAAGATGGAGGCTCTGATGTTCAGATATCCTATACCCTTTGGTTTTGACTTACTACTAGGTTGTTTGGCATGCTTTGGAATGCCCTGAGGTCAGGATTTTAAACCATCCTGGGTCTTTTGCTAGGTAAGCTGAATCAGAAACTCCAGGCACCTATGGGACTGAAATCTGCTGCTTTCTGAAAGGACTCCCTTAGGGGTTATGAAGTCGAAGTTTGTTAAGAGCAACTTTTAGAGATGCCTTTCAAAAGCTTGAAGATTTGTCCTTTCTCTTTTCACTGTCATCTCATTAAGGCATATCCTTTAAACCCAACACACACACACACACACACACACACATACTTCCTGTTTATTTTTTCATTCATCTTTGAAAATCTAACAAACACTAATGAGTATTTAAGAACTAAACATCATGGAAGATAGGAAAACACTATGATTTCTGACCTTGAGGCATTTACCATACAGGGAGGAAAACGCCCATGGGTATCACATACTTAACTGATTATGAAGTTATGAACAAATGTCAGACTAGACAGCCAGCCTGCCTCAAGCTTGTTCTGAAACACAGGTATTCTAGTGGAAGCAGGCATGAAGTTAACTTAGCTTCAATTTTGAAGGAGAAGAAGAGGCGTTTAAGCAAAAAGAAAACTAAGAAAGAACATGAAAGCTTGGTTATTTTCCATTGGACCAGAACTTCCACCATGACTCAAACCCAAGCATAATAGCCCCTGCCTGAGTGTAAACATAGACTGGTTTTACTTAGTAGCCAGTGCACAGGAGGCAGCGATCAGGGGGCATTGACTGGCCATGAGGCCTCTTGCTTGGTGAACATCCTCATGTCCACTTAGGTCCTGGGGTGGGGTAGATTGTCAAAACATGTTCACTGTTCTGAAGAATAAATTCCTGGTATGGTGCTACTGCTGATTCATGAAAACCCGCTGGCACATAAAGGTTGGCAATTTCTACTGACCCCTCAGCATTTTCATTTCTCGAAACAGAGCCTGTCATTTCAGAATACCTAACACTTGAAAACAGCTTACTGGGGTGGTGCCATGGCAACAAAAAAGACATCCTCCATTTGTACCAAATGAAAACTAGAGGTGTTTGAGAGCAGGTAGAAACAGTATGGAAAGACATTTAAAGAAATTGGCAGGAGCAATTTCTGTTCCTGCAGATGATTTCTCTATTCTGTCTCTTGTTCTTGTAAGCCCTGACATGTGGCAGGAGCTCGGATTTGGGGCAGCTAGCTATTTCTGAGTCATTGTTTCTCCATTTGTCCATCACATGAGCATTCTTTTCTGGTGATGTGGGCAATATTTATGCTAATGCCTTGGCTATGGGTAATGTTTTGGTCAGAAAACTGCTACTTACCCCTTGGGTCACTTAGACCCAATCTTCCTATTACTTCTGCTTCTGGCTGTCTCTTCTGCCATAGGAGGGGTTGGGTTAGATCAGTTTTTCCAAACCTAATTGTACATTAAAATAGTCTGGGGAACATCTTAAAATTACAGATGCCAGAGACCTACCCAGACCTAGTGATTCAAAATCTTCTGAGGGAGGCACACAGAAAGCTGTGGCTTTTTTTTTTTTTAAACCTGTTTCCTGGTGATTTCAATATTGGCAGAGGTTATTGGCCAACACACTTCCCAAGGCCCCTCTTGTATTCTGTAGACTCAAGATCCCAGACCAGTCTGCATCCAATTATTCCTTCCTGCTGTGAAGCCCTCCTCCCCCAACCCCACACACACAAAGAACCTGTCAGCCTCTTTCTTTGGTTACTCCTTTGGGCACTGGGAGGTCTAAGAGTTTTGTCGACATTCAGCAAATGAGCCCTTTGCTTCTGCATGCAGGTCACTAATCAGCATGGCTGTCAGATTGCTGAGTAATGGTTACTCTTTCCAGAATAATATGTTGCCTTTGTATAGCACTTCAAGCTTATTTTAGGCACTTTCACACACGTTCCTCCAGGGCTGGATTTAGGAGGCATTTTTCTGTCTGTCCTGCTATGTGAGTTGGACTCTGCAGTGAGAACAAAGAGTGGAATGATACTCACCTGGGAAATCTGGGATGAAAATCAGACCAGGGCTTGGCAGCATCTTTCAGTCTATAAATCTTCCAGTCCAGGTTTCATGCTGAGTAAAGCAATCTCCTAGTCCAGGGGAGTAAGATTTATGTCAGGTGAGAAAGAACAGTCAGCTGATTTCTTGGCTCTGGACTCTTTGAAGGATGGAAGGGATGGGGGGAGCACAACTGCCTTTGAACTGGTAAATTCTGAAACATTGTTCTAGCCCTCTCTATTCCATCCTAAAACTTAACTATGCTAGCAGAGGTCACACTTCAAAAATAATACCTAGCGATTATTAGTGGAAAAGAAGCTAGCTGGCATAAGGGAGCTCCCTGGGAGATGGTTTGTGAATGTGTTGCTGATGGAAACGTGGCAAATACCTAAATGCAATCAAGGTGATGAGGTTTATTCATGAGATAGGCAGGTTTCACAGAGAGGTAGACCGAAATCAATAGTGCTGTAACCTGAATGGAAGGTGTGGTCTGCACCATGTATGAAAAAAGAAGTAGCAAGGGAATTTTTGTGGTTCTGTTCACAAGATGAAAGAGTGTTGACTGACAGACAGTGATGTGGTCACCAGAGGTGCACTGTAAGAGGAGAAGAGGTAGATATTAAAACTACAATTACATGTGTAAACTATATAATTGTAACATTCCATTTATATTCAAATTGTATCAGCTATGTTAGTGCATTTGCTGAATACTTACATGTGGTCAGCTCTATAGATGCTTAAGTGCTTCCAGACACTTTTTGGAGATAATAGCTCTATGACATAGGACCATTATCAACTACATTTTATTCTAAGACTGTCACTCAGTTGGTAAGTGGGGGACAAAGGTTTGGAAGGCAGACCTGCCTGCCTCTCCTCCTCGGTCTTAGATAGTCCTGCTCTTCCACCTCCCAACGCTGTGCCTCATGTTTTTCCTCGGCTAGGGTGAACAATGACCCAAACTATTCACATTGGGATTCTCTGTATGTCAGCTTCCCAAGTAACTTGATCTAAGGAAAGGAGGTGTTTGGGATATGCAATGACTGATACAGGCGATGACACTAGCATATGGTTTATATGTTTATCCCTTGCAGATTTAGTTAACTCATAGGAGATAATTCTCATGAGTCTGAACCATAGAAAGTGCACGAAGAACACAAACCATGAAAGCTCTAGAGCCCTGCGGTTGAGTTTTGATTCACAGTTTGGAATCACCTGGGTTTTATTCTTGGTGCCACTGCTTATTAGCCATGCTCACCTGAGCATATCTGTATCTGACCCTCCCTCTGTGCATCTGTAGTACACACTCATAGACTTGCCACAAATGAAGACATGAACAGATGCTAAAATGTGCTCAGTGCAGTTCCCAGCTATTGGAGGCTGTGTCTTGGAAGGTGGTCCCTTGGAGCATCTGTATCTGTGAGTTCACAGCTTGATAGTACAACCAGTAGAATGCAGACAAGTAAAAGCCAAAGGAAACAATTCAAGAACACAGTAATATCATAAAACTGTAGAAAATCCAGGTAAAGAAAGACTGAAAAATAAACATTTGGTCTAGGGGAAAAAAGGAGCAATTTAAACATAGAAAAGCAGGGGTCACTGGAACACATATTTGAAGATCCAGGAAATGGGTGGGGGAGCAGTTGAAGTAGCATGCTCCAGAGTCCAGCAGAAGGACTTAACAGAAGAGATGTTGAAAAGGAGCAATACATGCTGAAAATCAAATGGGCAGAGAAGAGAGGAACAGGAATTTAGAGGGATTCTGAGTGATGTCCTCTGGATCCTCTCTCCATAAAGGAGAAGATGAGCTCCCCTAGCAGGAGGGCTTGCTGGTTAAAACTTTTGGTTCAGGCTTCCTGAATGCTAGAACCAAAAATTCTCTGCGTTTTTCTGTCCATAGGAAAGAACTGCTTTGCACTAAGGGGGCACTTTCTGCCCACTCTGGCCCCTTGATGCCTCTTGGCCCAAGCATCTCACGCTGGACTCGATGCAAAAGGAGAGATACAGTTAAACCCTGGCTTTGGGAACAGAACCTAGAACCAGTCTCATGACCCTCATCTTACATTGTCAGGCTTTGCTCTCAGGGAGCCAGCCTTGCTCTTCACCTGAGGCTAAATTCTTTGGAACAATATTAAAGACATTAATGCTCCTAAACCGGCAGCACCCTTTAGAGCAGGGAGCACCTCTGGGTACAGTTCAGCCCCTAAGCACTTCCTGTCTGGCAATACTGATCCTTTCATCAGCAGTGTCCTTGGAACACAATTACAAGTCTCAAGAAATTTGATTCAGCCTTGGATCAAACAAAAAAGAAACCAGAGTTCACACTTGTATTTAGTGAGAAGACTTGAGAAAAAATAATCTTGTTGACATAAGTACTTCAGAATTTAAAGTGTTGAGTTGGTTGATATCTTTCTTAGTGATGTAGAGAAAGCAGGTTAGAGAATATTTATATTCCAGGGAGAGGGGAGCACAGTGAACAAAAAGCACCATGGTCAGTAGTCACTAGGGCAAAGGTCTTCATTTTTATCATGTTATCATGGGTCTCAGTCCTCTATTTGTATTTTACTGAGGTGGGATAGGAGATTTTCCATGATACTCAATATGAAACTATGTTTTAGCGTTTCTTATTTTGAAATCGTTACAACTGTTTCCTACCTGAACTTGTTGAAAAGGAAATTGCCAATCTGATGTCCCATTATACATATTCCAGTATGTCCTACAAGTGAACATTCTTCTATAGAACCTTAATTCAAGCATCAAAACAAGGAAATTAACATCGACCTATTATCATCCAAGTGATAGGATTTTCAGATCCCCAAGTGTGCAATAGTGCCACTTACAGTAAAAAGATACAATTCAGAATTTTAAAAAAAAATTTGTTTTGTAATTATCATACAATATTGGTCACATTTATAGGGTTGTATTGAAACCCTTATTCCCCACCTCATCCCCCCTGTCCCCTTTTCCCCTCTGGTCACTCCAACTCCTCTAGCCACAAGCTGTTGGTCCATGTTTGACCCACCAGTCTTTTTTTTTTTCTGGAACTATGACCATTTTTCCTGAGTGTGGACTTGCACTCCTGGACAGCAACAGACCAGGCTACTTGGACCTCCAAGAGTAGCTGAGGCAGATAGTCAGGCCGAGCACATTGGGAACTTGTAGGGCAGATGTGGTGCTCTTCTCCAGGATCCTTTCTGGTGTCTGTCACCTATTGCTGGTTCTGTGCCATGCAGTTCTGATATCTGGGTTTGGGAATCCAACTCTCAGCCGCTGGTGATGGGGGCATTCCCTGCTGGGGCAGACTTCCCCAAGGGGTTGGTCCAGGTCCTCTCCTCTCTCCTGGAGAGAGCAGCTCTGCCATGGGGTCACAGCCAATCATGTGGCTTTCTTCCCCCATTGATTGGTAAAGGAGGGAGCCTCCTTCACCTTGCACATTACTGTGGGTTGGGGGTTTGATTCCCCAGTGCCAGAGATGATGTGGGTAGAAATCTGTGACAGGTCACATCAGTTGCTGGTTTCACCTTCTTAGTGGTTCCCGACATGCTGTTTGTCCCATCCAGGTGGTGAGTGTATCCAGGGTCATTATTACTTCCTTTCCTCTGCATTATATCTACAGCTGGAGAAACTGTATTTTTCATTCCTACTGCAGGTGTGATTGAGGTTGGAGTAGACCAGAGGGGGAACCACCCCCATCCCATGCCCCCACAGAGGTGTCCAGCCCCCAACCCCTGCCCACATGGAGGCAGAGACTGGCTTCTCCAGTCTGAGATCCCTGAACCCAGAGTCCCTGAGACCCTGAAGTCCGGTATTACAGGACTCACGCTTGGCCCCCAAACCCCATCAGTGGCCTAGGCCACAGTGGGGGTGTGCTGGAGCTCTTCTCCAAGAGCCTGCATGGTTCAAAAGGACCTCCACTCCCATCTCCAGCTGAGAAAGCTCACTGAGCCAGGCCTGGAAGGCAGAGCCTACTAATCCCCTCTCCCAGCTCAAGACCCTTGGGTGCCCCGCCCCCACCCTGACACTGAAAGGGTGGAGGCCAGGGTCTCCAACCCCCTGACCCCTAGAACCCAAGATCCTGAAATCCTGGTGCAGATTTACCCTATCCCCTACTGGGGGGTTCTCCAGAGGGCCAGGCCTTTTGAGGGGACCTCAGCCCCTGCTCCCAGCCCAACTTAGATCAGGGCCAGGCTTAGAAGAGGGGGCCTACAAATCTCCTATCCCAGCTTTGGACCCCAGGGGTTCGGCCTAGCCTCCATCCCTCCCCCAAATAAGAGAAGAGGTCAGGTCCCCCAGCCTGAGACCCCTAGACCCCTTAGACCCTGTGACGCCAAGACCCCAGTGAAATGGGACCTGCCCTGCCTGCACCCCCATCAGCAGTCAAAGCTGCAGCAGAGGTGTACTGGGGGCCTCTCCTGGGTCCAGGCAGTCCCGGGGGACTTTCCACTCTCTCCTCTGGCCCAACTGGGATGAGGGTTGGGCCTGAAAGGCAGCAGAGCCTACTAATCCCCCCTCCCCAGCCCAAGAGCCTGCAGAGGTGTCCAACCCCCATTCCCTGCCCTTCCCACATGGAGGTAGAGGCTGCCTTCCCCAACCTGAGATCTCTGGCCCTGGAGTCCCTGAGACCCTGAGGTCCTGGTGGCATAGAACTCACCCTTGCCCTCCACCCCTACCAGAAGCCCAGGCCACAGTAGGGGTGAGGTGGAGCACCTCTCCAAGGGCCTACAAGGTTTGAAAAGCCAGTTCAGAATTTTTAACATTACATTTGCTTCTCTTGCTTTCAGTGTTAAGTCTAGAAAAAAATTCCCTAGTCTTTTCTTTTCTCCAACTCTCTAAATTTTCAAAGGAACATGCCAGTTATTTTGTAGTGTGACCTCAGCTGGGGCTCAGTGATTCCCTTTGCCTAGATTCAGTTTGTGCGTCTTTGGAGAATATCACAGAAGGGATGCTATGTTCTGAATGCATGTTATCTTCAGGGAGCACATAGTTTTTACTGTTTCATTGCTATTGAGTTACTTTGATCATTAGACTGATGTAGTGTCCGCCAGACCTCTCCTCTGAGGACTTATTCTCTCCCCTTTCTTGAATAATAAATATTTTGTACAAAGGAACTCTGAAACAGTAAATACCCATTTCTCATCAAACTTTTCCTCTATCTATTTACATCTGTATGTGTTCTTGGAAGCCTATGGCATTCAGTCATTTATGATCCATTATTATGATTATTTTGAGCATAAAATATGCTAAGTTTGACCAATGAGAAGCCCTTCAAGCAGGTTTCTGTGTCATTTTGTCCCATCTCCATTGTTCCTGAAGGCTTTCTTGCTTTCTAGCACTATAGTCTATTTTCACTTCACCTTTTGCTTTTCCTGTCTCAGATCTGGAATCAGCCATATCTCTAAAGAGTTCCTTTTGGTTGAAAATGGTATTTAGAAGTCAAAATCTGGGTACCAAATGTTTATTTCAAATGGGATATCACTGCTCCCAAACTCTTTTTGAGGACAGAGTCAGGTGATTTATATGTTAATAAGTACATTTGTACACATATTAATTTTTATATTTACTTCTCTATCTTTCTATATTAAAATTCTCAAGTTTATCTGAGTAAATCCAATTCTGATTCAGCACCACTGAGTTTGTTGTAGCTGTCTTCCTTTGTAATTCCCTCTTCTACAATAAAAGCCAGGCTTCCATTACCCTTACGTGGTTACTTATCCAATCAACTTCCTTCCTTGTATCAGTTTTCCCTTACCGGTATCCTCTTTACCCCACTTAGGTTAAAAACCCTGTGCCAGACTCCCCTTGTCCTCTCACATTTCCCTGCTCTTGATTTCTTAATTGGGTTGATTAGTTCATGGATACCTGCCACCCTGCAACCCTCCTGACATCTCCTCCTGGAGGAAACTATTTTATTCACACCATTTGTTCCCTGCACTGGTGGATAGTGTTTGATAAACAATACAAAACATGTTTGCGATTTGACTCCAATAAGCAAATGATTATTGTGCTGAGTTCTCCAAGGGTAGTAAGAACCAAAACCTACAAAAGGGGTTTATGCTATAAGATTTACATCTGATACAAGAAAATTTTGCTTAAAATTATAAGGGTTTTATGCAAAGTTGACAAATAGTTTCACTTAAGAGAGGCATTTTATTTATGTCTTATTATGGTAATATTGGATAGCAATCTTGTTTGTAATTTAGAGTCATAAGATCACATGCCTTCTCGGAAGCATGTCATCACAAGGCACCCCCAGTCCTCCACCAGAGTCCACTGCCCCTCTCCCTTCCCCTTAGCCACCCCCCCCTCCTGTATTTCCCTGTTCTCCCTCTTGTGGCCTCAATTTCACAGTCAGATTTCTAGGGTTTGTTATCAGTTTGGTTCTGGCTGACCATTTGTTTTAATTCTCTATAGTCCGCATAGAAGTTAAACTATCAAGTATTTTTCTTTCTCCTTCTGACTTATTTCACTTAGCCCTGTCAGTTCCATTCACGCTATCATAATTCTTTCTTTTTCTTCTTTCCAGTTCCTCTTCCTCCTCTTTCTGGAGAAAAAGTATTTTTCAAATAAAATCTCGAAAGAAACTCCATCTTTCCACCTACTCATCTAGCAAATATTGAATATTTATTATGTGCTGAGCACTGCACTGGGGTGAGTTAGGTTTGCTCACACAATGGAGTAAAGACAAACCCCATCATTGTATCTCCTGCAGGCTGCAGCTTTGGTTAAAAGGATAGCTGCTCCACTGACCTCCATGAAAGACTGGTACCTACAAAACACCATGAAAACCACACGCTGCAAGATCTAAGAGAGGGGACAGAGAGGCCTGTCTTAATATCCACTTCCATCCCTAGGACCTTTCCCTTGAGGAAGCCATGAAAATAACTTTTCTTTTCCAAAGACATATAACTGCTCATGTTTAGGAGATTGTTTAAGACAAAGCAGCATAAAAGAATGAGGCAGACTGTTTTCTTGGAGACTTTCTCCTCTGCCTTCCTCTTCTTACCTCTAGTCAATCTAGGCATCAATCTGCTTTTTCAAACCATCTTCCAGGCAGCTGCTAGAGTTATCTTTGTAAAACTCTCAATGGTCCCCTGTTGACCTCTTAATAAAGTTCAATCTTTTAAACAGGCATTCAGGGAACTCATGATCTGCTCCAACTCCTGCCCATTTTCCCATCTTGTTTCCCACTACACGTGTTTCCATTTGAGTACTCTGTTGTCTCCTTTACCGATCACATGCTTGATCCCCCAGCACGTCGGATGTTTGAACCCCCTTCCCTCTGTTAGGCCCAGAATACCCATTACTTCCTCCACTAATCAAAAATTCTGCAACCTTCAAGGTGTTGCTCATTTGCAGCATCTCTCTGAGTTCTTCCCTTATCGCTCTGCCAGAATTAATTACTTCCTCCTCTGTGCTCCTTCAACCCTTTCTTGTATTTCTGTTCAGCACATTTTTCTGTTCTGCTTCATCCAAACATGATACATTTACATGTCTCTTTCCTGCAACCCCCTCAAATACTCAAAATTGAGGTCATGGGTCCATGTCAGTTCATCAGATGCTTTATTCATAAAAGGGCCCCTGCAAATTATCTCCCACCATTGGATTGAATCTGCTACCCTCTAAGGTTCCATAAAGTCAGGAATGTCTGGTCATAGGGTATTGATGACTTATTTTTTATTTTGTCTCTAAGACATATGTTAGAACTTAGTTTAAGAGAGGCCTTGGGTCAAAATTCATTTTTGTACTTACCTTGAGATATGGTGAAATACTTAACTTCTTTGCTGCTAAGTTTGCTCACCTAAAAGTAGGAATAAAGACCTATCTTGGTAAGTTGTTATTAAATGTCATGATGTGTGTTAGGCACAATGCCCATCTCATAGCAGTACATATAAAATAATAGTAAAAAATAACTTTTAATGTTTTTCTTCTGAAAGAAATCCTAACATGTATTACTAATTTCCTAACAGGTAACAGAGTTAGTGTGAACTACCCCTCACCTGGGTTCTCTCATTTAATGCTTATTTCCACCTCCATGAGGAGGTGCTGTTGCTTCTACCCCAGGTAACAGATGTAGAACCTGGGAGATTAGTAGTTCTCTTGAGGAGATGTGGCCAGAAATGGTACAGGGGAATGGGAACCCACTCATGAATCACTAAAGACCTTAGTCTTAACAATCATTACCATTTGATGGATTGTAGAAACAAACAATCAAAAATGTCCTACAAAATAGTAGTTACCAGAAGGAAAGGGGGGGGGGAGAAGAAGGGGATGTCAGTCAGGTTAAAGAGGTCAATTATATGGTGAAGGATGGAAAGTAGATTCATGCTGGTAAACAACTGTAGTATATGCAGATATTCATGAATAAAGCCCTACACTTGAAACCTAAATAATGTTAGATATCAATGTTACTTCAATTAATTTTTTCTTAATATCCTAGCTTTGATGGAATTGAAAAATTGGTTAAAGTTAGACTTTAACCCTAACTAGGGTCTTAGAGAGCAATCTGTCATTTTGTTGGCTACACTTGAAACCAGGGTGGGAACTTGCCAGTAGGACAATTTCTTCTGGTTGCACAGAGATAAGCATCAGAGTCCAATAACTGCACTAACAATTTATCAGGACCTCAGCATGGTCTGGTTTCTCAAAGAGATTTTCGGTCCTTTAGATTTTTCCAATGAATTCCTGCATTTTTTTTTAGTTACAGTATTTTGAGGCCAAGCTGGTTTATCCATTTCCTAAAAACATCTACCAAAAAAAGGGGGGACTAGATCAAATCAGCGCTGATTACATGGGGCCCTCAGTACACTGACTGCAATAATCTAAATTATCGAATATCTAAATTTTTATCTAATACCTAAAATTTTATTGAGTTCTCTGTGTGATCTATCTCAAAATGGATAAAAGAATGCTCTCATACTGTTCATCTCTTTTATTTGCCAACATAGTGATTCCAGTGGCTTGTTATCTGACTCACATTGGGACTGGTTAATATGAATTATACATATTCTGCTGTGTTGCTGTCATTTACCCAAACATCATTTTATATTATATTTTATTTTAAATGAGGACTTCCCCTGGGCACAGAAACAGGCAAATTCAAACCTGTCTCAGCTCCGAAATCTTGGAGTGTGCATAATTATACTTTTTTCTCTTTGTATTTAATTTTTTCTCTCAAACCAGAAACTTTAAATCGATGGTGGATTTTTTTGCTTAGTTTTTGACTGTCACCATGACAAGTCCCGGGGTTTCCCTACCCCCTTTTCTTTCATTCCCTGTCTTTCCTTCTTTCAGATTAAAAAGTTGAAAACAAAGACAACCCACCCATGTGAGTAGACTGATTTGCTTTTATCTTATCCAGAGTTCATCAAAATGATTGTGATTTAAAGCCATTTTAAGGGCAAAAAAGAATAGAAAGCAACAACTTTTCACAATTGCAAGCCAGTGGGAGTGCTTATTGACAAAGGAGAGTGGAGAAGTGACACTCAGAGCAGTGAAGAGGGTTTAGTCTCTAGGATGATGTTATCATATGACCTTAATAATAAAAACAGTGATCTTGATGCCTGGATAGACAAACATACTAAAGACAAACTATAAAGTATAGAAACAAACTTAGATAACACAGGAATTTAGTAAACCAATGAAGCATCAACATCCAGAGTTTGACAATCAGTCCTGTAGGCTAAGTTATGGTTTATAGGTTTGTGAGACTGGATAATAATCACAAGCTAGGATATTGCTCAGCTTTTTAAAAAGAGAGGCTTCTGTTTACTCATAAGAAAAGAAAGAAAAAAACTCTAGTACCATATTGGATACCTTGTACAGTGTGTTTTTTTTTTAAGAAGAATCGATATATATATTTGTATTTGTTTGTGTCTGCATAAAGAAACACTGGAAAGAGACATAGGTTGCAAGAGTAGTTAACTGTGGGACAAGGTAGAATCTGCTGGAGGAGAGATGAAAGCAGGCTAGGAATGTGGACTTTATTATAGTCATGCAACAATTAACAGTTTGATGAATGGACTATATATGTGACAGGGGTCCCTATATAGAGCCTAGATGGGTAGCAGGATGTACCATCAATGCTTGGGTAAGTAAATTCTATGAGGTTCATGCAAAACCTGCCAGTGCCTGATGATGCATTTCTCAGAATGTATTTCCATTGTTCCAAATAAAAGAACAATAAAAAAATTTAAATGCAAGCTGATAACAGAACTGAAGCATACAGTAAGGGAGGGGGGAAGGGACAAAATAGGGGCAGGACGAGCACAAGGATCATAGTGATGATTCATGGGTAATATGGTGATATGGGAGAACTATGAGGTATACAACCATGTAAAAGAAAATATATACAATCAATAAAAAATATGTTCCCGTTGCTAAGTAATTGCATATCAGTTTGCTTTTTTGAAGAGTTTATGTTACTCATTCAAATAATAATAAGGGTTAAAAAATCAAGCCATGACTACATGCTGTGTGTTAGACTCTATGCTAAGCTTGTAAATACATCATCTCATTTAATCCTTTAATTTAATCCTCACAAGAGTCCTACAAGTCTTTATTGTAATCTCTAATATAGATGAGAAAAAGAGTTACTTAGATTGCTTAAGCAACTGTTGATCTTTTCTCTCAATTCACATCATTCATTTCTTTCATGTGGTAGTTCAATAAAATACTAACCTCTTGCAAATCCCCATAGATTATTTCTACTCAACTCCAACTAGTTGTTGGACTCTCTGTAGCAATTAAATATCTGGCTCACATTGTATTCTTTCAACATAACAACATCTGCTCCTTCCCTGGAACTAGAGGAAAGAAGTCATGCTGTATATCACGATTTCCATCATCCCATTCCATACCACCTTCTCTCCTTTACTGCTACCAGGCACTCTGAATTACTACCCAATAATCACAAGAAGTAGTAACTTTTATTTCTGTAGTTCAATGGAATTTACACTGTGGCTAATTAAGTTGAATGTTTCCAATCCCCTGTCAGGTAGTTTTTATTATCTTCCTTTCATAGAAGGGGTAACTGAGGCTCAGAGAGACAAAAAGATTAATTGGGAGTCAGATCCAGGATTTCTGATTCCAAGACAGACGCCCTTTCTCTTCATGCATTGCAGCTACCTCTAGTTAGCCTTCCAGATAATATCTGGTAGAACCAGATTTGAGCAGGAAAGTGTCTGAGTCGAGTATTCTTAGAATATAGCCTAAGGAAAGGAAAATGTGGTCCTCTCTCTCTCATCTCAGATGTCACTAACTAGTTATAAAACTTCTTCTCTGGGTCTTAAAAACTGTTTCACCTCTTCGTAATCTCTCAATAATCAAGCTTCAGTTCCACATTTCATTGTTCTTAATCCAAGATGGTCACTCAAGAAGATCCTCACCATTTGAAGACTGGTGATCTCCAGTATGCTCACACATTGCATAGCAAGGTTAAGCTCAAGAGTGGACCACATATTTGACAGTAGCCCCTATAGAGAACCTAGTGTGTAGTTGATTTGTGTAATGAAACAACCTCATGATAAATTTCTTCAGGTTATATCCTTGTTAAAGGACACTTGATTATGTCTCACTACTCAAAATGTGGTGGACCCAGCTCAAATAGCCTCAGACCATCAGTGACTTAATGTGCAGTTTCGATAGAAATACAGAACTTGAGGTTCCACCCAGACCCACAGAATCAGAATCTGTGTTTTTAAATTCCCAGATGATGTCAAAGGGCACAAAAGCATAAAAGTTTTGCTAAAAGACACTGAACAGTGATGCTGACCCTATGACCTCTACTTCAGAGAACTAGCCAGAGTTGCCACATGGCCTTCCCTTTAGATCTGCTGGTTCTGAGAAGCACCTGATAAGTTTCTCTAAAAAATGTTCCAAGGAACTTTGGTTTAAAGAAAGACTTGTTTCTCTTTGGAAAGAGTCTCTGAGACTAGACATGCATAGCCACAAACTGAGAGAATGGGGCAGGCCCCAAAAACTTCAATTTGACTGTCACTATGACTCTCACTGCTTAGAGAGTTGTCCTGGGCTCTGTGTTGACAGCGTAGATAGGAGACATACATGCCTTCAAGTTCCCAGCTCCACAGTAAATGGAATCCTAGACTCTACTGTGTGTGCTGTGGCCCTTGCTTGCACGGCATACCTTCACCTGACATCATCTCTGCAGCCAGTTTGTGTGCTCTGTGTCTGTATTCTCAAGGCTGCTGCCGCGTTCATCAACTTTATAGTCTGTGCACTTTGTTGCATAAAAACAGTTCTTTATATGTTTGTTGTTGGCTTTCATTTATGGCATGGGAGAAGGATATTTTCAGTTACAAGGATGGAATTAAAATTTGAGGATTATTCGCCAATGGGGAGCATGAGAAAAAGGTGGTAATTGGATAGAAATAACAATTTTCTGTTACTTTTATGAAAACCTCTTGTGAATTTTTTAATTTCTAAATGTGTGTATTTTTCTGTTTTTATTTTAAATTCATGTAACATGTTGTCTAGTTGCTAAAGAAGAACATTTTTCTTTTGAAAATCTAGATAATTTAGAGAAACAGAAATGGGAAGTAAATGAGAAATAACTCTGAGTTGGATACTTTGTATTTTGTTCTATTTCTTTCCATTCTTCTTGTCACAAGAATCTTTTCTTGCCTCTTTGTCTTTAAAACTTGTCGTAGGAAAACTTGTCCTAAGATCTCTTATTTCATTATGACAAGAAGGATGGTGATTGAGTTCCCTTATGGAGAACAGCAGGATGAGTCATTGGAAGTGACATGGAAGGGACACAAATAGCAATGGAATTGGACCATCTCCAGAGCAGCTGGGGTTTACATTTTCCTGACTCTAGGGCTTCAGGCAGAGTTTCCCAAGCCCCAGCTGCTGCTGGTCCTTCTGCCCTGGACATCCTGTGCCCACATCCCAGAATCTACAACTGAGAAGTGGCTGATGACACTCTCTATGCCTTCTCTCCTGGCTGGAAAGCCATCACATGCACTAGGAGAAAAGTCCCCTTGTTGCCTAAGGGCAGAGATAAAACACACATATTCTCCATTTTCTGATGGCATATGGGACCTGCAATCCAGAGCCAGGCAGCCCTAGACTGTAATTCTAACTCAGTATCTCTGTAGTTTTATGATCATGAGCTGGGTTATTTATATTCTCGGAGGCATAGTTTTCTTAAATGTGAGCTGGGGCAACTAAAACCAAGCCTGCAGGGTCATTTTAAGAATTAGAGAGAATGGATATTCGATGCCTGTGACTTAACAGGCACTCAATAAATGGCAGCTACTACTGTCACTGTCCCTTTAGCCATCTCTCTCGTGGGCTTATGCTAAACCAACTCTTTTAATTTTAGATTCTTGCCCTATTTTTCTATATCTATATCTCTTAAGCAAATGCCTTCTGGAGTTACAGAATCCCAAAACCCTACCAACGCTCTCCCAGGGTTTCACATCCTCTCCTTCCTTCCCTTGCCCTCACCCCACTCTCTTCTTGCAACATGTGTTTTTTTGCTTGTGGTAAAAAGATACATGGGAAGAATCAAAACCTAGTTCTGTCCTTCGGGAGCCTTTAATGTGATTGGGGAGACAAGATAGACACAAGATAAAATTAGAGAATAATGAAAGAGAGTGAGAGCACTCAAATGTGCTGAGTATTATATTCTATGCCTCTGTCTCTTTGTGAGTCCCATTCTTGCTTTATTAAATAATATCGTCTTGTTGTTGACTCATGATTGGTTTCCAGACCCCTAAGACTATTACATTTCTCTGCTGTATGTGCACATAACAGGTCAGAATACTCTATTGTGTATAATATTCCTGCAGTATGTTACCTTTGGGCAATTTGCCCTTAGTGTTCTCTATAGTGCTTGTCCCCGTTAAAGTTCACTATTTGTGTCTGATCATTTTTCTAGGCTGTCGACCTTGTAATGATGCATTCGCTTCCTAACAAAGATCTCTAGGAGTAAAGCTCTTCTGAGAGTTGTCCTTGTTTGCAGTGACTGATGTGTCCACATTTTCCCTCTGTACTTGGAGTTCAAACTTCTAGAGCACTGGAAGATGGAGAGAGCAATGACCTTGGCAGAGGTCAATGACCTTGGGCATATCTCTTCCCATCTCAGGGCTTTGGTTGTCTCATATGGGAAAGGAGGTTATGTGACAACTTCTAGACAGACTTGTTGTGATTCCACATCTGGACACTAGGTTTGATATTGAAAATATCACCAACAATCAGCTCTGTAAAGGAGTGAGCATCTTTCTGAGATGAAGTTCAATACAGCTCTCCCTTCTATTTTCTTTCCCACTGCACATCAGCAATCTGTGGAATTGTAACTTTTATCTGAAAATGGTAAAAGACTTGGGGTCTTTCTCACCTTGTGATATGTCTATAATTCAGACCCACTAGACTAGAAGGTTTAACCATACGGCAAAGCAGATGAAATGCCTAGCAGGAACAAATGTTGATTTCTTGGGTTTTTTAGAAATGGAAAGAGAGTTAGCTGGATGCAGTCGGCTATGCTGAGTGAGCACTCCCTAAGGCTACAAACGGTGAGGGGGTTTCAGAAACAGATTGAACTGCAAAGTCTACCTTCAGGGTATTTGCATCTAATATAAGTGAGGGCAAAAACAAAACAAAACAAAAAAACAATGAGCAGTGATGAGGGAAAATGACATAGCAATGCACATAGCTACTTTACCTGGTCACATATATAAACCCCAAACAGAACATACTTAGCGCTAACAGAGACTTTATAAGGTCATCTCAGAACTCTCACTTTGTAGAAAACTGAAATGAGGCTTAATGCCCCAGGAATGTCGTGGAGCTAGTTAGCAGACCTGGGATGAGAATCTAGGTTTTCTCCTGACTAAGGATTAATTCAAGGTCATCCCCATCGCAATAGCCTACCTCTGCTGGGATCTTAGATTTAAGCTATCTAGTTAAGGTTACCTGGGATGGCCATTTGAACATTCCTTTCAAGTACAAAAGATGTGGTATGTCAGGAAAGCACATATTTGGATTTGTATGGAAGTTTTGTGACAATGGGAAGCTGTACAGAAACTCTTGGTAACTACCACTCTCCCTGGAACTTAATAGATATTCGGTAATTGTTATTAATTTTTTTTGGATTTGCTGCACACACACACAAAAATAAAACTCCCATAAGCCTTCTCAATTAATATTTCTTGATTGAGGTGGGAGTGACTGAGTCATATCCATAAGGAAGTTTGCCTAATTATAGATAGTGCCAGCTGGTAAGGGTGTTGATAGAGTCAGATAAAAAGCCTCACACGTAAATATCCAGATTAGCTAAGGTAAGAATGGCTACCCCCCTCAATTTTGGGTGACTCAGCAAATTCTCAACCATGCATCAGAATTCAAGAGGTGGGGAGATACTCTTTAAAAAGTCCTTGCACCCTGCAATCAACAGGTCTTTTTACCTGTGTAATTGTTTCCCTCATTGATTTATTCATAGCATGAAAATAAAACATTCTAGTTCTTCATTAGATAATCATGATCAGACACCCACTAAGAAAAGATAGAAATGTCTATAACCAGTACAGAAACTTGGATGAATTCCTAATAAAAAAAATAAGCTTTTGTAAAGAAACAGCCTGGACTTTCCAAAGGTGTTTTAGTTGCGTATATGATAATTCACCTCTTCTTTTTTTTTTTTTTTTTTTTTTTTGGAGACTAGGTCTTGCTATTTTTTTTCACTTTATTTTATTTTTTATAATTTTGATTTTATTCATACTTTAGATTTTACAGTATAGGCAAATGGTTATTGAAGAGCCTACCCCCAAATCCCCATTGACAACCCCTCTGTTCACTCTAGCCCCTCTCCTTGTTGTTTTTTGATCTATGTTGAGTCCTTTGGTCTCTTCGTTTTCTGTCGCAATGTCTTTCTCTTGGGTGAGGGACTGTGATCCTAGAATGTAACAAGCCTTGTTGGTAGATGTTCAGTCTTATCTCTGTACTGGGTAGCAGTTCATTTTCATTTGGAATCTATTGGTGTTTTCTCCTTTTGACGCGTCTTTAATCAATTCCATTCATTATAGAAGATACTCATTGTGGAGGGCATCTGCTGAAAGACTTTGCAGGTTGTTTCCTCTCCTTCAGATTGTAGCTTTGTGTGGGTCTGCAGCCCCATCTCTGTGACATTCCTCTCCCATGGAATGAGAAGGGGCACCTCGCTTTCTTGAGTTGCGTATCAGCCCTTAGCTTTTAGCACGTTCACTTATTGTGTGGCCTTACGTGTGACTCTGGGACAGGTGATGTCCGTGATCATTTCTCCAGTCCATTGTACGTTGTCTTTCTCACAGACCCTTCTCTTGTGTTCTGCTCCTATTTGTGCACAATATTTTGCTCTGATCCCTCAACAATTCAATCCGTCCAGTGGATTATTAGTTCTCTTCTCATTCCTTCTGAGGACTAATTGGCGTGAGTGTAAGAGGGGCCACCATTATAGTCCCTCCCTGCCCCCCGCCCAAGTCCGTGAGCCGATGGCTGAACACAAAGGCCAGGCTGTGACCGCCAGCTGAACACAGGCGGCCACCGGCAGGCCCAGAGCCCTTACCGGGTTCCGGCTGCCGACATCTCCATGCCCCTCCCATCTCAGCGCCCACCTGGCTGGGGGCCACTCTCCGCCCACCACACAAAGCAAAGAGGTACCTGAGCGTGGCAAAGGCTGGGCTGCGACCGCCTGCCCATGCGGGGTGTCGGCAGGCAGTGGTCTCCCTATTTTTGCCTGTGAAATCGCAGGCTCACGTTGCCCGGGGTACCACAAACTCAAGCAACCCTCAACCTCAGCTTCCCAGTAGCTGGGATTACAGGCACACACCACCACACCCAGCTATTTTTTGGAATTAAGTATCGCTGCGTTGCCCCCAGCGAGCTCGAACCGCGATCCCTGGTCCCAACCGCGGCTTCCTAGGCTGCCGTTTACAGGCATGCACCACCATGCCCGGCCTCACCTCTTCATTTAATCACTCATCAAATTACTTTGATGATTGTCATAATGTTATGATTACTGTTATCTGATCGTTTCCAAATGTTTTGTCTCATCATAACCTCACACTGTCTTCTGTCCCAGTGTAGTGGAGCCCAAGGGGTAAAACACCACTGCCCGGCTTCAACCTAGGACCTTTAGAAGAAGGAATTATTTGGGACTTCAGTAATAGGTTAGCAGAGTGGCAACCTGTCTAAGATCACACAGCATTAAATGGCAGGTCCAGTCCCAGTGCCAAGTTGGCTTCAGTCCTTATCCTTTCCTCTGTGTGGAGGCTATCAGCAGGGAACTCAGAGCCTGGAGGACTTACACATAGAGAGACAGCTGGCCACCGCCCAGTGCATGATGCAGGGTCTGGGATGGACATGTTGAAATGTGCATGTCAGCCATTTATCAAGAAACAGTGATGCCGGGAACCATGATGCTGTGTGAGGTACATCCCTGCAGGCCTTACCAGGAACACCCCAGAAAAATGGCATCTCAGGCCCCATCTCAGACCTGCAGGACTAGAATCCATATTTAACAAGGTCTCCAGATCTTAAATCAAAATCTGAGAGTGCTGGTTTTGCTGTTAAGAGGCGATAAGAGAATAAGAACCGTAAGCTTTATAATCAGGCACTTGTGTGCCAGGCCAGCCTTTACGCGCTTTGCCTGTATTTCTCACTTAACCCTCATGATAACCCTATGACAGAGATACTAATATTATTACCATTTTAAAGTTGAGGAAATACCAGGGTGCAGAGGGATGGATCACCTGCCTCAGGCCACTCATCTCATCTGATAAAAGATGGACCCCCAATCTGAAGCTGGGAAGATTGCTCCTGACAGTCACACTCTCAGCACTATGCTACACATTTGTAGGTGTGTCCCTACTCAGACAGCTGGGAAGACAATAAGGAAAGAAAGACACTCAAGTAAGCATAGAATGAGAGAGAAGTGACTTTAAAGTTGCAAATAGTTCTACAATAATGTGTTTTTGTGTCACTTAAACTGAGGAACCAGGGGCTTATGAAACCTTTGCAGAACTTTCTGATGATGCAGATTTCTTAAGTCCAGCTTCTCAGTATCTTCACTTGTAAAGCTGAAATAATAAAAATAGCATTGATAAACAGAAAAGGCATATGGCTGGCAATTCAACTTTGGAGGAAGGAATATGAGAATTGAAAAAAGAAACCATAATTTTTCACCATGAACTGCACTCTGACTTGGCAAAACAGAGAATCAAAACCCTGGTGCTCATCACAAACTAGTTAACCTTTGGCTCTTTCAGCACCAGTCTGTTCAGACCCATGAGTTTCAAGAAAAGGTCACAGACAAACTGACATAACACTATTTCATGTGCTTTAAGACAAGGACATGAATTTGTATTTAAGTTCATATTTATTGCAAGGTCAGGCCCAGAGACTCTCTAGTTTATTTCCGCCAAGCCCAGGCCATGGTTAACTGGAGCCCCCAAACCCAGTAAGGACTTCTTTCCTGGCTCTTCCCTTTGGAAAAACACCCCCAAAGTCTCCAAGACATATAGTCGTCCTTTTTGTAGCAAATAATAGCACAACTTCATTCATTCTAAGTATGTTCCTAGAGGTCATTGCTTCATGGATGCTGACACAGTATTTTTCTACCTATCTCATGCTCTTGCTATGAATAGCAAAGTCAGACACTCTGAATGAGCTTCTGATTTGCTGTTGTGATTATTTGTGTACTGCTCCATCTTCTCCCCAAGTACAGTGATGCCCCAAGTTTGAAGAAGAGACCACTTACTTTCTTTGAGTTCACAATGTCTAGCATGTTTCTCAGACCCTAAGACACTCCATAATTATGGACTGAATGAAACAAATAAATGAGAAGGTGAAAAATACGTGTTCTCATTTTCAGTTCTCTCAGCCCTGGAAATCATCAAGACATCCTCCAGTAGAGTAAAGAAGTCTTAAGTGTTTAAAAGTAATGGTTACCACCTGGTCAGACTATCACTAGCACTTTGTGAAAGTTACAAATAACCTTGTTTGCCTCTTAAAAGACCCCCTACTTGCAAGCTGCCTGAAATTGCTATGATAATACTAGTCCCTTTACCCCCAGCATCTATTCTGGAACAAGAGCTGTGCAGTTGAACAGCAGCACATTTTATGGCCTGTGGAGATGCTGTGTATCAGTATATTGGCTGAGGGTCTCTTGCAATCATTCCCAGTGTTTAGCAGAATGATAGACCTAGGTGTTTTTGTAATGAACTTGCAGCAGGCAGAAATCATGGCGCATGGAACACAGTGTCTCTATCGACCACTCTAAAATCCTTTGACACAGAGAGTTCCAGCTATGGCTAGACTTTGGGGCTACCTTTGATCAATCAGAAGCTGCCAGAGAGTCCTTGTACTCAGAAAGCACCAAGGCTACCCAGTGCTGCGCATTATACTTTGTCTCCTCTGGTGTTGACTCACCCCCTCTTCCCCGGGCCTCCTGCTCCATGTTCTAGCTGTCATGACTTCTGAGAGATACACCAGAGGAACTTTAGGCATTTGGCCTGGAGCTGGAGACCAATAAGTGGATATTATTTGCAAGATAAACAAAGCCGTGACCTCAGGGAGCACAGGTGAGTTTAGATCAGTGTTCTCTGGTAGCACAGGTAGCCTGCTCAACTTTCCCCAAGGAGAGCCCCGCCAGTGATGTGCTCTTTTTCTGAGGACTGAAGTGAGGATGGAGGACAAAGTATTGGCTTCCCTTCTCACGTCCAGTCTTCAAAGAGAGAAAAACTAAAAAGGGTGGGGATGGTCCCCTACCAAGTCCTCCTGTTTCCTGCACTCCAGCTAGGGTTTAATGGACCCTATGCAATTTCCAGTTTCTTTTCCCTGCTCAGAACCTTCTCTCAACCCCAGGTGAGGATCAGCTTCCTTTTAAGCAGTTTTCCTTACCCTGGCCATTGCTATCTAATCAGAACTTGAAGTTTAGCCACTTACACATCCCACATTTCCCATTCTTTTTTTGTTTTGTTTTGAAGGATTTGAACACTAAGATACCTATGTTCTGAGGTAAGTGTGTCTTTTGTTAGAATATTAAAACTGAAAGCAGCCCAAGAAATCATTTAGTCCAGGGATCCTCCAACCAAGGGTTCTTGGGCTACTGGACATTCTTTAGATGGCATGTGTGCCCCTCAAAATTATAGGTACATGTACCTGATGTGTATCATGTCCCAAACCTGCTGCCCCCACCTCACCTGGACTCTGCCTGAAGTCACTTGGGTTCAAGCTGCTGAGAAATTTGAAAGAATCAATGGTGATACCAGGAGACCATCTTGAAAAACTCAAATTCAAGTGAATATTAGCATTTGTTCATTATAAGTTCAAACTCAAAGTGCTATTATCACTATTGATCAAAATCAACTTCTTTTGCAGAGAAGATGGTAGATAAAAGCTATACAGTTTGTGAATTGATTACTAATATTCAAAGGGTTAGGACATAAGATACAACCATGTTCTTACTGAATTTTCTTTATTTCAGAAACCACTTCAGCATCTTTTGGCCATCTTTTTACATTATAAGAACATGATTTTTGTATGACTAATTTGTATGAGCTATGTAATGTTGGTAGAATCTGATAAACTCTAGTGTACATGTATCTAGTAGTATTGCTAGCATATATTTAATTAGCAATAAATATTATTGGAGAGTGATTGAGCAGGAAATGTAAGATAACTATAAAGAGAAGTCTGTTGGAATAAAACAAAACTGTGAGACAAAAGGGCAATTCAAATGAAAGGAACACTGAACAGAAGGTGGAACATAAGAAATGCAAGGTGTATATTTAGGGATTGGTGACAGTGGGATTAAACATGAGGGTTCCTACAGATAGTGATGATTATGGTCACTGAAATAAAAGGTACTACGTATTGAGTATTTACTACTTCTAGTGTTGAGTGGTTTACATTAGGAAATTGTTGAAGCATCATGATGATTCTATGAAGAAGGTACTGCTTTGTTTCTCATTTTACAGATGGGAAAACTGAGGCACAAGAGGATTAACTGATTGGCTGCTTCAGTAGATGATGGAGCTGAAATTTGTACCCAATTATGTGATGCCAGAGCCTGTGCATTTGGGGCTCATGGTGGGAAAGTGTCAGGTAACAGAAGTTCTACATGCCAAGTAAGGAAAGAGAAGGTGTACCCTAAACAAAGAAACACAAGTGGAAATACAGAGAGAAGTCCCTGAGTTGATTATTAATATTATTAATATCAATAATCCTCCCAATTGTATTCTTGGGCTTAAAACTACCTATCTGTTCCCCTCTGTCATTTTTTATCTTTTCATGAATAGTAAAATAGAAAGATAAAATAGTCTGAGTTCAACTGTGTTTTGCTGCAAGTCAGGTGTCTGACCTCTGGAAGAGCTATTTAGTTTCTCTACATCCCAATTTCCTCAACTGTACAATAGGAATAGCCATTCCAGGGTTGTAGTCAAGATCAAATTAGATAATCTTTGTAATATATAGAAAAGAACCTGAACTTAACAGTAGCTATTAAGAGCAGCTCCAAATAATCTCTTTCACAGAGCTTTATCAGTCCCAATTATCTACAGTAGAAGTTATTCTTGAATATTGATTGATTAATCTTTCTCTTGATCTAAATGTGAGCTTCTCAAGGCCAGCAACAGAATCTCTGCCATCCTTGTGGTCCCAACACCAGCACAGCTCCTGCTGTTGTGGGTTGTGGGTAACACCAACTTTACTAGCCTACTAGAGAGTCAAACTGAGAAGCTGATACTGTTGACTATTGATTGCTGAGTAAGATGTGAAGATTATTGAGTAGGGGGAACCTATGTGAATCCCAATCCCAGGGCCAGTAGAAACCACTGGAAAGCCAAGCATCACAGAAGGAATTATGGAGTGGGTAGAGGTCAGTTGGAGGGCTCAGCAAAGAGGACTTGCCCAAGGATGCCCCATGTGGCCCAAGACTTCCTATACTGACATCCTCTTCTCATTGCCCCAGTCTCTCTCACTATAGGATATGACATCATTTATGAGTTTTATTTGAAAGGTTTCAGTTACAGCTCTCTTGCACTTCACTCCCCCTACCTGAAAATAGATCTTTAATACGAAGGATTGATTCTGGAGGTAGTTTAATATAAAATGAGTTATAACAGTCATGTATTAGTCCTCTGCTCTAAACAAGGCATTATGCTAGATCTTTTACAGAAATGATCCCTAATTTTCAGCAAAAGTCCAAAAGCAGTTTTCGTATTAATACTTTTTTAAAAAAAGATTTTATTTATATATATATTTCACATCATTGTGATCCCTGGGGGCCACCCACCACCTCCCCTCCCTGGCCACTCCAGTTGGTCCCCTCTCCCAGCGTATTAATATTTTATAAATTATTATTAATATTTACCACCACTGAAACTCTTGTCCAAATAATATAGCTAATAAACAATTAAGCCAAGTCTCTAATCTGATTCCAAATATTAAGGGTATCGGTTTCTTGTTTAGAAATTTATTTTGGTTTGGGCTCTGTAAAAGTGAGTCCCCTATGGGTCCTTAGGTGTTTTTTTCTCTATAAATTGGGAGTAATTATACCTGCTCCACTTTTCCACACAGAGCTGTGTTATAAGGATAAAGAAAGATAGTGGGTGTGGTGGGTATTGTCAAATATTCACACAACAAATGTTTGCTAGGCACCTACCATATGTCAGTGAACAATATTCAGATTGTGGGTATTATTTCAATTAATCTATTAATGCTGCAAGTCCACAGCCCCAAGCCCTGTGCTCCCAGTTCTGATAGTTGTGCTTCTGATGGGCATGTTTCACTTACACCATAATTCTTGGGAAATTCTTCCTCACACTCAGTGACAAAATTATCACTTCTGTGCTAGTCCATTTTCTCATCTAATAAGTGAGGATGAAGATAACAACTAACTAACTAATATTTGTCTGAGGAAGCGCTGGGAAAAAGTGCTTTCTGGATACAAAATATTATTCAGAAAAAAAAATGCACCCAAGACTGGTGTATATAATTTTGAACTGTCTTTAACAGGGCACTGATAGGAGAAAAATACAGAGGGAAAGCAATTTACCAAACAAACAGCCTGGGTATTAGAAACAGGACAAGACATTGGCCAGCTGTGATAAAGGGTTCATGCTACAAGTGCAGAGGCTGAAAATATTAAGCCCAAAGGTCCCCCAGCTTTTGCAGGGGTTGTATCTCCGGGTTTCACAAAGATTTCCTGGGGTCAAGGATTACCATAGCCAAAACACAGAAGAAGGGAATCTGGAAGAAGGCCTGGAAGATTATATGGCACTGTGTCCAGATGGCAGATGGGCATTTACAAGGGAGCTAGGCACCATGGATCAGCTCACGTAGTAAGAGGACCATCTTGGTCCCTCTTGCCAGGCAGAGATATTAGATGGAAAGGAGCACAACATTCATCTTCCCTGCTCTGTAATGGGACTCATGTCAAACATATGAACATGGCTGTGTTTGCCTGGCCTGACCTGGAAGTCTCTGACCTTTCTTTTGACTTGATTAATGTTACTGACAACAGCCAAGGCAGGGTGTGCCACAGACTCCAGGTTTACCTTTGCAGCTTCTCAACTCAGTGAGAAAGGAAGGGGCTGCTAGTATGAGGAATACTGTTCTGATTTTGTGGTCCTCCCATTGAGAAGCAGGAAGACATCAGAAAGCCTGAGAAAACTTGATGGGAGGCATAGAGAAATAGTGAAATGGAGACACAGATGCCATGGTAATAGGAAGCAGAAGGTGTCAGCTAAGGACAAAAGGGTTAAAAATTAGAACTTGATCCAGCCCCTGGGAGGGACCCGCTCGCCACACGCCACCCCCGCCGCCCCTGGGAGCCACCCCCC
>PVHY01019181.1:0-27830 GCA_004024945.1 Uropsilus gracilis
CATCAAATTTGTCATTTTTAATTGATGAGTAATACTCCATTGTGTATATGTACCACATCTTTTTCATCCAGTCATCTGTTCTGGGGCATTTGGGTTGTTTCCATGTCCTTGCAATTATAAATAGTGCTGCAATAAACATCTGAGCACAGGTGTCCTTTTGTACCCACATTGAGGTCTCCTTTGGGTAGATTCCCAGAAGCGCAACTGCTGGGTCAAATGGTAATTCCATTTTCATTAGTTTGAGGGTTCTCCATACTGCTTTCCATAGTGGCTGGACGAGTTTACATTCCCACCAGCAGTGTAAGAGTGTTCCTTTCTCTTCACATCCACGCCAGCACTTGTTGTTACCTGTTTTTTTGATGTGGGCCATTCTTACTGGTGTAAGGTGGTATCTCATTGTGGTATTGATTTGCATTTCTCTGATTGCTAGTGATATTGAGCAATTTTTCATGTGTCTGTTGGCCATTTGTATTTCCTCTTTGGAGAAATGTCTTTTTAGTTCTTCTCCCCACTTTTTGATTGGGCATCTTGTTTTGTTTTTGTGTAGTTGTGTGAGTTCCTTGTAGATCAGTGTTATTAATCCCTTATCACTCTTTTGGAGGGCGAAAATTTTTTCCCATTTGGTTGGGCTTCTTTTAGTTTTTTCTGTTGTCTCTTTTGCTGTGCAGAAGCTTTTTAGTTTGATGAAGTCCCATCTGTTTATGTTTTCCTTCAATTTTTTCATTTCAGATTCTTAAAGAAGACAATTTTCATGCTGCTTGTGTGGCGGGTGGGGGATGTTTTACTTTACTTTCCCTTTCTTATGCTTCTCCTTCCTCTTTAGCTCGTCTCTTCATCATAGCCATGATTTCTATATTTTATTTATTTAAGAAGCATCTTCACAGAAAACACATCTGAGTGTAAAGTTAATAAAATATAGCTATCTCCAAGAACTTCTTAGACAATATATTAAATACAAGTCTCCTTTTATCACCACAAGTTTTTTTTTAATTAGGCAAGGCTGTAGACTCTATCATTTGTGTTTACAGGGTACAAGGTACTTTACCTCTCTGGGCCTTATCTTCCTCATTCTAGGAAGGTAATTCATTCCTAGTAGGATGATAATGCTTTCCTTATAAGCTTACTGAGCAAGTCTGCAAAATTTTATTCCAGTCCTTTAAGTTGATGTAGCAAGAATAGAGGGTATTGGACAAAGAGCTGATCAAAGATAGCACAGGATAGAGCAGATTAGTAAGGATTCAACCCACTACTCTGCTGTAGAGATCCCCATTACCACCACCCCCAACACCTGCTACAGCAAGATTTTTCAATCACAGTTGACAGACTAGCCTGAATATTTGGGGAGCATTACTTACAGATTACTTCTTAACCCTCTTTGGTGATCATATCCTTCAATAATATCCTACTCAATATTATATCCCAAGTATTGATGTGAAGCACTTTGACATCTTTCTTTTGAAGCAGAAGTTTGTGAGTCACTGCTTGAAAACTTTTTTCTAAATTCAAGTTCCCATTTATGTCTGACCTATTAATGGAAATCTCCCAAATGTCCAGGATAAATATCCCCTTTAACTCACCTTATTCATATAATAATTAAATTATAAAAGTATTACTGTCCTGGCTGTGTATCAGCATTACCAATAATTGCAGCTGGGTCATCAGAACTTGACATAGACAATAAGTTGAATCATTAACAAAAACCCAGAGAATAGAAGTCAAGGATTATATTTTCATACAAAATAAGTTTTGAAAAACTTCAATATAAGAAACTGCTTTTCAGTTCTTTACATCCAGTGACATGGATATGTTTTATTCATCTAGGGAGTACACATTGATGCTGTGAAGAGAACACTTCACTCCCTATAGAGAACTTTCTTATCACCATCAAGTTTCTGATAAGAGTCAACACTGTGCCTTCCTGTTATCTCTTTCTACAAATGTAAGCCCTTCTCAGCACATCAGTAAGTGCAGGAAAATGAAGAGCAAATGAAAACCTGAAAACAACTTGAAGAAGCAGAAACATTTCATTTCTCATTATAGAATTTAATGGAACTGAAAGTTTTCCTTAAGTTTAGTGCAAACTCATTTGGCAGCAAAACATGTTATGTCTGTTTAAGACTTTATTTATCTTAGTATGAATATTCATTTACTGCTATTCAGGACTAACACTGCACTTGCTTATAGACCTGTTGGGATGTCATATATAGAGATATATAATACTACATATGTGTTATACATCAAATCCCTTTCTTGAAACTAAGCAGTTTCTGATTCTAAAATATTTCTTGCCTCAACAATGTTAGATAAGATAGTGTGAATTTGTATTAGTTTCCACTTAGATTATAGTGGAATTATTCTAGACATGGTAGTATTCTTGACCCATGTTCCTGATCCTATTTCCTTATCTGAATTCATATATTATTAAAAATCTCAGCCATAGGTAACTAATGATAGCTAAACACTTAAAATGATGTGTATGTATCTTTGTGTGTGACATATGTGTTATATGTATAAAATGCACAGGGAATTTGCTATGGCAAATACCTGAATTTAGTAAACATAAGGTTATAACTGATACCTTCTTTCATTGATTTTATTTGCAGAGGCAAATTTTGAATTAAGAGCTTAGACTACCACTGGAATATCTGGTTCTAAGAAGTTTATCTTCAGGAAGAGAACTCAAAGAACTCCCTTCAAATTGATGAATGTCTTGGAGGAGTCTGATTCATACTGGAAACTGACAGATTCAGTTAGTTACTTGTATGTGGCCTCTGCATCTATAATGAATATTACAAGTTTTTTTTTCTTGATTACATAGCAGGGATAACTTAGATTTGCATTATGTTTTCAAAGAGTTGCAATATTTATTCTCTATATTTGACTTTTCATAATGGGGATAATAATAGCCATGTCAAGAGTTATTTTGAGGATTGAATGACATAGTGGATGTTAAATCCACTGCATTCCATATGGTACCACTATGAGGTAACAGAGAGCATTATTAATCCCAGTTTTCAGTTGAGGTCCAGAAATTGTCAGAAACTTGCTTAGCATCACATGACTAGTAAACTGGAAAACTGACATTTAGTCTCATTTCCTGGTAACAAATTTGATGTGTCTTACCACCTCACTATCCAAAATAAATACTTTACAAAAGTTTTTAAAAAACTGGAACTGGCTTTATTATTCTTGTTGATGATTGAATACATGTTCATTGTATAAATGATTTTGCTGATGTACAATTTGATATAAGGACAAAAGTACCAAAAAAATAAAAACTCTCATCATTCAATCACCTAGAAAAAAGAACATGTTTAGTTGGGAATAAAACCTTAAAGTTCTTTTGATTCAACATGTGTAAGTACAATACAATAAAATAGAAAAGACTATATTATCTTTATAGTGTAGTTATTATATATAATAGTTTTATTGACCCTTTCCATATCCATAAATATGTTCTTATTATGAATTTTTGAAAACTATACTAAGATGTACAAAATTGTACTTTTTAAAAATATTACTTTTTCTTAAAATCTACAACTAGTAGAAAAGTCATTCTGAACAATTCACGATGTACTCAATCACCCAAGTGTTTTTGCCTACTCATGGTCTTACATAGTCTCATCATTTTAGAATTTTGTTCTTCTCTTTTGAGGCAATTTTTCAGTTAATGGGTAAGGATTATGAATCATTGAACAATAGTGTGGATAAGGTTGGAGCCTTGATGATGTTCCTCTGTCTTATGCTGCCTTTTGTTTGCCTCTTGTCTAACAACATTCATTCTTACCAAAGGGGTTGGAATCTTTCCTTGACATTTAGTTGTTGGATTATACTTTCTTCATCACCTTAGTCTAATACAAAACATTTTCAGGTCTTCCCATTCTGCCCTCTGTTCTTAGTTGGTTCTGTCAGCAATAACGAATATACCATAGAGTGGGTAACTTAAAAAACAGATATTTATTTTTCATAATTCTGGAGCCTGGGGAGTCCAAGATCAAAGCACCAGCAGAATGAGTGTCTGATTTGAGCTTGCATCTTAGTCGATGGACAGCTATCTTTCTGTATGTCCTCATATAACAGAAAAGACAAGGCAGCTCTCTGGGGTCATCTTCTACAGGCATGAGTCCCACAAATGAAGGTTCTGACTTCACAATTTTATTGCCTCAAACTCCTCATACCATCACCTTTGGGAGTTGTGATTCCACATATGAATTTTGAGGGAACACAAACTTTCAGTTGATAACACCATCTGTGTACCGTCAGCTGTTCTCATGACAAACTGAAGTTACCCTGGGACCAGCTGTTGGCACATCTAACACAATCAGTGCTATTCTAGTGCTAAGTTACCATCTTGTGGTAGACTGAATAATGGTTCCAAGCATATTCATGCTCTCTTTCTCAGAACTTGTGAATATGTAGCTTCTCATGATAAAAAGGACTTTGAAGATATGATTAAGTGGAATATCTTTGTGGGCCCAGTTTACTGACAAGACTCTTATAAGAAGATAGCAGATAAGTTAGAAACAGAAAAGGAATTATGGTGGTGAAAGCTGAGTAAAGGAATAAAGATTGGAAGATCTCATGCCTCTTGAGTTAGAGATGAAGGTAGGGGTTGTGAAACAAGGCTACTTCCACATGTTAAAAGAGGCAAAGAACAGTTCTCCCCTAAAGCCTTCAGAAGAAACCAGCCACCCTTGTTTAGCCCATTGAGACTAATTCTGGTCTCTGACCTTAAGAATTAAAAGGCAATAAATTTGCATTGTTGTAAGTCACAAAGCTTGTATTTTTTGGTGATGATTTGTTATGTAGCAGCAATAAGACGCTTAGACACAGACTTAAAAGGTGTGCAGTGTTCCTGGGCTATAGCTAAGGAATTAAAACAGGTGTCCTCTTCATTGTTGGCACTTCAACACAAATCACATTTCTCTTGTCCTCACTCATCTTACTGCTAAAGCTTGGCCAACATGTGTGCCAAGAATTATATGCCTTTTCCGACCCTACCAATTTCCACCAAACCCATTGCTATGTTTTTGTTTGTTTGTTTGTTTTAGAATTAAACCTGTTTCCCTAACCAAAAAGTGGGGGTGGGGGGAAGGAAATGTCAATGAAAACTATTCTTTCAAATCTATTAATTGTTTTAATATTTCAGGGCTGTGACTTCTGATATCCAAGGTCAAACTTCACAAAGTAAACGCATAAAGTCCAGCTCTTTACAAAGCCTAAAACCTCTTCACTTAAGTTTTAATGTTTCTTTCAAAAAGCATATATGCTGCTATATTTGTCCTCTTCCTGAGCCAGTGAGTGCATTAATTCAGTGATAGGTGGAAAGAGAATCTGAGTTAATATCACTATTATTTAAACCTGTTAATATAAGTTTCCCCTAATATTTTTAAAGATCATAGAATATTCCATTGTATGGAATTCTGGTTACTCCAGAATTTATTTAATTTGTTTTTGATGAATATTTGTTTTATTATATAAAAATGTATCAATATTCTTGTATATACATTTTTGGTGTTATAGTCATTTATAATAAACTCCTAAAGACAATTTTTTCTAAATCAAACTGTGTCCACCTGTTTCATTTGGAACCTGATTGCCAACTTGCTGTTCTATGATTGTTGAAGTAAAAGAAGTCATCCTTTTGATTGTGCCAAGTTTTGTTCTCATCTCTACTCCAGTATTCCTTATTTATCCACACTTTGTCCAATTATATGTATTATTCTTTTTTCTTTATATGCAATGAGGTAAAAATAATGTCCAATTGATATTTTACTTTGTGTATATGATTACTAGGCAGATGAATAAAAATTTGATATTTACTTGTCTTTATTCTCTAGATTCATCAGTTATATTCTCAGCTCATTTTTCTGTTTGTCTTCTTCATATTAGCCTGTGTATACCATCAAAACATTTTTCCTACTTTTTTTTCATTTATGGTTTCATTTTCCATTTTGCTTTTATGGTTTCTCTGCCTCATGAAATTGTCAAGTTTGTCAATCATCGCTTTAAATGTTCTGATTTAAGTAGTATTCCAACTTTTCATTTTAGCACTGTTTGTGATTTACAAAATATGATATTTGAATGTTTAGATTAAGTAGGAATGTTTTAAAAATAAAAACTTCTTGACATGTGTCAAAAACCTTTATTTTAAATCAAATAAAGAAATAAATATATTTTTATTTCACTGAAGATTCAGGGTCTCTGAAAGCTCTTGGCATAATTGAATGACTTTTTGAAGTTATACAGTAATGTTTATAACAGCTTATTCCCAAGAAAGCACAGTCATTTAATGTGTGTGTTTCAACTAATGAATTATGTTTCCCATTTAGCATGTTTTTCTTTTGCAAACTAATAGACTCTCTGGAACCTCTTCAGTTTCAGACTGTTTTTTCTGCCATGCCATCATCATTGCAGAACTATTTGAATCAAAAGGATGCTACACACTGACACTTTAGACAGTTTCTTTTAAAACAGCTTTTTTTCTATTTAGACTTAGAGAGCAGGCATTAAATCACTGCTGAGCATACCAGAATTACTTCTGTGTCTGCTGGGAGGTTAGTTGGCTTTGTAAGGTAGGTATATCTCCTGTCTGAGGGAAATTGTATCCTCAAAAGTAAGGGTGTGCAGGGGGCGGGACCTTGAATAGTATTTACACAATACTACTAGATCAAACATTTTGACAGAGATGAATGGTTATTTCAGTTAAGCTATTTAATTGGCAGGTAACCAAATATTTGCTTGTTTGAATTATAAAGTCAACTAATAATTTGGAACTCTGAAATATTGTCTTTTAGATTCTTTAAATTAGAACTCATCGTCATGAGCTTACTGTTTAATTTCTGCAAATGTGGCCCTTGATAATCAAAAATATCTCTCTCTCTCTCTCTCTGTGTGTGTGTGTGTGTGTGTGTGTGTATGTGTGTGAGGAACTCCAAGTATAATTATTTTACAAATAAAAGTTCTTTTATTTTATTTTTATAGTGAATATTTGTTTTTAATTTAATCTAATTTAATTTTTTTAACTTTTTTCAAATAAAATAACCTACTCAGACATTCTCAATGAAATGAAATTAGCAATTATCTAAGCAAATGCTCTTAGCACTATGTTCAAGATAATTGAAATATCTATATCTAAATAACTAAAAGAAATGTTGGAATGCTACACGGTCATTAAAAATGAAGAATACAAACTTAAAACAAACATTTGTTGAGGTTCTTCCCCTAATGTACTTCCACCAGGTGAAACTTCACATAATTGACAAACATATCCAAGGATGGTTAAACTATAAATGGAAGCAAAACTGAAGCATTTTTATAAAATAAAAACTTACTTCTGACTCAAAATATTATATTACATATTTCTAAATGTTAGACAGCTAGGATGCTAGAAGCTTAAATTTGATTTTGCTAAAACAGATTGGCTAAAAGTTAAAACCATAGGTACTATGTTTCCCCCACTGATAAACTCAAGTAGTTTATATAAAAATATCTAGTGTATTTCATTTTTGACTCTTTGCTACATACATTAAAAATCTTTGAATCCTCTTGACCACAGTTCTATCTAAATCAAATTAGTTTTTGTCCAGTGAAGTTTAGGAAGGTTGCACAGAAATGTTATTAATGTTGAAATACCAAACATTTTCTAAATAATTCTATTAAAAAGATAATTCTGAATTTTTTTTAATCTTGATAATGTGCTAGTATTCATTTTTTTGGGGGGGGACCATTTTCCCCCCAAGTATATACCATTTTCGCCTGTGATGGTGAAACCATCATCCTACTAGTAGTTAAAAAAACTCATCTTCTAGATGACCATTTCTTCTGCTTTGGTTCTTTAATTTTTTCTTCAGCAGTATAAAATCTTTTTCAACAAGTGCTTTCAAAAGATATATGCTAGCATTTTAAATTTAAAATGAAACTAATATGCCCTCTGTTTAATTGCTTTTCATCTCAGACCAGTTTGTCATATTGTTTGCTGATTTCCGTATGCCCAGAATAATGAGTGTTTTATCATGCTAGTTATCAATTATTATTTTGGCCAGATCTTTATTATTTCTAAAATGTACAAATTCCTTTTCATTTTTCTGGTTAAAGAAAGAGTTTTTAAAAACAACTTCACTGTCACAGACTTTTAAAGAATGTAATTAATTTCATGCCTGTCCTCATTTATTAGCAAATTTGCATTCTTTTTTTGTATCTCTTCTGATATATATATCTGATATATTTGTTAACACCCTACTGATTTCTGCTAAACCTTTATGTTATTAGAATTTTTTGCCTACTTGCAAACTCATATCTTATCAACCTAAATCTTGTCTCCTTATCTGATGTGTTTGTCATCTTATTTCCTACACAAGTTTTATTTGTCCTATAGAGTTCTCGTTTATAAAGGAGTTAAAAGATTGATTGGGTTTTCACTAATATCTGTTAGGAATGAACACTTCATTCATTTATCTAGATTATTTGGGATTTTTTGTTCATGAGTTATTAGTCAAGTCTCCATTATTTTACTAGATTCATTAATTTTCTGCACCCAATTTCACTTTTATATCTACAACATTCTATAAATATATATTTATATTTTGTTAACAATGTACCTTTAATATTTTTAAAGGACATTGTCTTTTATCTCTTTTGCAACATTTAAGGTAAAACTTTAAGAAGCTATTGGGCCCACATTCACCCAATCCTCTCAGGGACTAGACCACCTATGTCCCCAGAAGTCCAGTGCAGCACCCCCAGAATGGGGAGGGACTACTGAATGCGTGGGCCAAGGGAGAAGGTGGGTGAGTGGGCGGTGGGCTTGGTGAAGGGCAGCGGGTGAATTAATAGGGGTCGCCCTGTTGGCAGGTGTGGTAAAGGGTAGAGGGTGGGTCAGTAGGGGTCACCTCCTCTGGTTATCTGCAAATCCAGTCAATCCTCACCAGAAACAACTAAATCACTAATTCAGCAGGAGATACACATGAAGATGGAGGTGAGGAGAAAGAAGGAAAGCCCAGAACAAATGAACATTTCACATCCATGGGACACAGGACTGTGATGCTAACTATAAAGACAAACTGTCTGAGAAATACAACCATCGAGGTTTCCACAGATGGAAACAGAATCTCTGGTTCAAAGATGCCTTCAGTGCGAGCTAAGCACCCTCCCATTTTATGCAGAAAGGAGTCACAGAGATGGGCAATGGCCCCACTATGAACTGGATCAACCATCTGCCGGTGCTTACTCCCTTCAAGAAATGTTTTTACAAGAACATTGGCTGGGAGAAATGCTCCCAACACCAGTGACCAGAGCTACGAAGCAAATAAGGAGCAAAATGTGCCAGAAGCTGGGTCAGAGCAGACGACCAGTAAGAAGGAGGCACTGAAAGGATACAAACATGCATGTACTGGCTACTTGCAACAAAGATACACCTGGAAAACTAAGCACAGGCTGATATGTCCCAGGAAAACATGTCTACATCTGGCAAAAGAACATTATTTACTCCAAGAAAGAAAAGGAAGAATCCAATGTACTAAAAATTCACCAATAACTGGCACTGAAAGAAGAGATGGACTTATCAGAGGCAGGGACAAGGGAAAGGAGAGGGGGGAGGAACACCCTAAATTAATTAATTAATCAATCAATCGATCAATTAATGAAGAATGTTGAAGAATCCTTATACAAGAATTATTTGGATTAAAAAATTTTGTTTATGGGTATGGCACCTTATACTTATTAGTAAATAACTTGAGCAACTTGTTGGAATCAAAAAAGCACAGGATCTATTTTTCAAAATTTCTGAATCTCAGCAGTGCTATTTATTACATTATCTTGAGTGGGTTACAAAAGGGACCTTAGAGAGTATCCTCATCTATAAATGGTAATATAAAAAGTAATTTTGAAAATAATATAAAATTTAAAAGTTCTATATAATTCGTATAGTTGCTTATTATATAAATTAATTTTTATTAAAACTTCTTTGAAGCAAGTCAGCTGGAGAAAATATCGTGATTTCACACATGTGGTGCATAGTGAAACAAAAGAAATGAATAAGTTAACATCAAAATAAATTTTTAGACTGTAAGACCAAATTAAGGATTACCAGAGGTAAGGAAGACTATGGTGTGGAAAAAACCAGTAAGGGTCAACTGTATGGGAAAAGCTAAAAGCAGGACTTTCAATGGTGAATTTAGTGTAGCATATAAAGGCATTGATTTATAATATACGTATACCTGAAACTTATAATACAATGTCACTTTAATAATAACACCTATTAAATAATTTTCTCAATATAAAAAATCAGCTTTCTTTGTTGATTAGGGAACTAGAAAATGTGATGTTAATTGATTTATAAGTAAAAATACAATCTGGGGAAGTATGTGCATTAAAAAGAGTCAATGCAGAAATTGAATCAGAAGAAAAGGAGGAAAAAGAGAAACTTTCCTATTTTTCTCTTGAAAGCTTAAGTCATTCTTTTTTTTTTCACTCCTAAGTAGTTAGTCAAACGATCCTCTTTAAATTTCCATACCATCTGTCATTTCTGCCATCCCCACCTTTTCAAATAGCTGTGACCTTGAACTAGAACATTCATCCAGGTCATATTGACTCTGTAGTACAGTGCATTAATATCACTGTCCCGAAGAACTTTTATAGATTTTTTATGCTCCTTTCTCCCAACAAAATTTAATAACAGATATTTAGTTTTTATCTATTTCTGCAGTGTAGTCCTTTGGAGACTCACAAACCATTTACTTAGGTAGATATTTTTTGACCCTAAATATCAATTTTCACCCTTTATAGGGTTAGTATAACCCCCATGAAGAATTCGTGCTATGAGAGAGAAATGAAAGAATTATTGCTTCAAGTTCATCCTCCTCTTCCTTATCCAATCTCTTAAATAGTCTCTCTTAGCTCAAAACTACTTAAAGTCAGGAGGCAAAGAACTTCACAAATATATTCTAACGTAGGTCAATGTCCTAGGACATAGAGGTGGATAAAGAAGAGTCATGAGTAGATCTGGATGGGTGAAGTGAAGATATTAACACATACAATAAACCATAGTCATAAAAATGCATATTCTAAGTGTGGTGGTTTTGAGAACTGATCAAGTCAAAAGTCAGAGTAGCTGATATTCTAGGGACAAAATGGCAAATAGGAAGTCAGTAATAAAGAATGAGTTTAACACAAAAAATACAATGGCTTGTTAGACTCAAGAGCTAGCTGTTTTTCCCATAATTCTCCTCCTAGTATTTTGATGGGTTCTTAGTTCACTGAAGTTCTTCCATGTATGTGGTCTAGTAGGGTTGAGTATAACATTTCATATGATAAGAATGATAAATGAGAATCAGGAGAAATATTGCAGAATTAGAAATTGTGTCAAATCTACCACAGTGCCCAGTTTCCTAGCATACCACTACATTTCTCTTACTGATTCAAATTTTCCAACCCTTTCCAGTGAGATCCTCTTAAATCCTTTCTCATTTAAAAACGTGCCTTCACTTTAAGATTTACAAATATACTAAGAGCTATAAATTTTCATATTATGAAAACATACTCAATATTTACTTTTAAGCAATCACATATCTACTTTTCCACTTTTGAGTAATTATGAATAACCCCATATTTTCATTCAATATAATAGCTTGTAATTTTCTAGAATACTAATTTTAGTTCTTTGTGTTATAAGGAAGGTAGCTCTTCCTTAGTTAGTAAATATGGTTGGCTTAGTGTTCCAAATTCACATTCAAATAAATCTTTGTGTTGTTGCTTTTATGACCATAAAAAAGGCTACTCATGAACAGAAAATTTTTGTGTTTAGCAATTCACATCATTTTATAACAAAAGTGTGCACTATAGTGACATTCACAAATTAAGAGATTTGCAATGATATAGAAATGATCCACTACAGTTGAAAATAAAACTTAAAAGAATGTGATTTCTCACAGGATTTTAGTTTTGCAATTTGATGACACATAGGAGTATTAAAAATGCACAATTAAAAAAAAAAGACTTAGTCTCTCTTATTCTATCCCTGATAAAGCCTTAGAATAAACTGAGTTTTCTCAATTTATATAACACCCTTCAAGAGAGGCACAAAAATGAAGCAAATGATAATTTTAAGGGAATAAATACTGACTTTGTTCTGCTTAAAATAAAATTACATTTTCCCTTGTAAAAGAAAAGATGTCAGAGTTAGCACAGAAGAATGAATTCATGTTATTAAGAATTCACAATTAAAATATTAAAATTCTGACATTATAAAAATGCTCATAAACCCACAACCATCATTTGATGTCAAGATGATATTGTAGTCATGAAAGAATAATGTTCCCTAGAAAATCTATTCTGAACAAAGAAATTAGAAGAATTTATTAAATAAGATTAATAGTCCTAAAGATGTTTGAAATCTACTCTGCATTTCTTTTCCAATTGTGAACTGTAAATACAAGCATTAAGTATATATTTAAATTCAGTAAGTTACATTTATTTTTTATTTTAATCACATATTTAGTTCTGCAATTTGTAGGAAATACTAGCATATTGACATTCAGAAAAGCTTTCAATGTTCATGTATTTAAACATGCATTTCTTAATATATCACATCAGTGAACTCCTAACTAGTCAACTTAGCACTGTGAATGAATTGTATTCACTTGTAGGTGAAATACAGAATATAGAATATATTGACTATATAGTATATGAATATTACCAGAGAGTCAAACTTAAAAGATATTCTGAACCTATCTCATTATTTACATAAAATAGATAAAACGATAAATTTATACAAAGTTAGATACATACAGTGCAACTGCAAATTTATTTAGTAACACTAATACATTTAGCCATACAGTTGACAGTATGACAATAAATGAACCTTTTAAAAATATATTTCCCATATGCCATATAAAATAGATCATCTACAGACCTTTATAGAGAATTAACTATTTTCATTTGTGAAGCTTTCTCCCACTCTGGCTGAATGCATTAACATTGAAATGCCCCAATTTTATTAGTAGTAGATGTAAGAAAACATTTTTTTTCCTTTGTGATGGAGAAAATAATATTCATTACTTCACAAAACAGGACATCTGAGTTTATCAAAGCAAGCAGGACAAATGTAAAAATGGAATTTTTTGAATGATTTTGTTTTCAGGTTTTTACAGTATAGTTAAATTTCATATGATAAAATTGTTATTTTGATATGTTCCAGTAACTGTTATTTTCACTATCTTCATACATATATTGAATTTCTACAGAAACAGGTTTTGAAATCTCAAGAGTTCATCGTCATTCTACTGCAAATATCTTCAGTTTAACCAGAAACATGTTTGCAATTTATATCAAATTAATTTTTCACACCTATTTTTAGACCTGGTAATATGCATTTTTTGAACTGTCTACCTAAATTTGTAAGTAAATCAAATTTGTAACTTCAAATGTAAGAATATTTTAGTTCTACAGATCCATTATCTTTTCTTGTACCAATAACTTCCTGATTTGGTGAATCATGCTCTAATTCAGTAATAAGGCAAGTTCTGATTCCATCCAGATTGTTTTCTTTTCTCCCTTTACTGGCTATTCAATTTACAATATACAAAAAGCTCAAGATGAACATGAAAAAGACAGCTCAATTAAAAAAATATATAGGAAGCAAAAAATTATATACAAATAAAGCCAGTCAGAATAACTGAAAACCTAAAGCTGTATTCAAAATCTCAAATAGTTAATAATAGCCAATTAAATTAAGGATGAGATATAATCTTACTCTCTCTGGCAACAATTAAAAAACACTCTTGTACTCATGATAAGAGTGCAAACTGGTCCAGGCACTCAGCCACTATGGAAGACTGTATAGATGACCCACAAGCTACTAAAAATGGAACTCCCATTCGACCCAGCAATCCCACTACTGAGGATCTACCCAAAGAACACAAAAACACTAATTCAAAAAGACACATGTAGCGAGATGTTTATTGCAGCACTATTTACAATCACCAAGATATGGAAACAACCCAAATCCCTCCAAACTGACAAATGGCTGAAAACGATGTGTATATTTACACAATGAATTATTATTCATCAATCAAAGATGACAAATTTATGTCATTTGCAGAAACATGGATGGAGCTAGAAGGAATCATGTTAGTAGAAATTAGCCAGAAAGAAAAAAAGAAATATGGGATGGTTTCACTTTTATGAGGGATATGGGGAAAACAGACAACAGAAATTTAAACTGCCAACAGAACTGAAGCATAGAGCAAGGGATGGGGTGGAGAGTAAAATCGGGAGTGGGGGAGGGCACAAGAGATTAAAGGTTCACAGGTGATAAGATGATGGGAGAACATCGGGGTAGACAATGATGCAATATATGTGTGTGTGTGTGTGTGTGTGTGTATGTATGTATATATATATATGTGCAATCAATAATAAAAAGAATGAACTTGATGAGGGATTTATATCTGGTGAGGATACAAAAGAAAATGAGCTTTTGTTTTTTAACTATCATTACTGACAAGGAACTTAAATATACATTATCACATCCTTTAGGGAATGTATCTAAGAGAATTTTACAAATTTTGACCTAGTAATCCTACTCCTGGGAATCCATATTATAGATACAAACCAACAAGCACATAAGAATATTTGTCGAGAATGTTTTATCAAAATTATGATGACTGTGGCAGAAAACAAAAAGTATTTGCATGTTTGTTAGTAAAGGAACAGTTCAACAAATTATAGTTTATGTATTTCATGACCTATGAAATTCTTTAAAAAATCCTTTAAAACTAGAGCAGCTGATTTAGAGAGGTTTCAACAAAGAATTGTTAAGTGAGAAGAGGAAATAGCAAGTATCAGGATTTCAACTTTGTGAAATAAACAATGACCAAGAAATTTTAGAGAGGCAATAGTCTGTGCCTGTGGAGCAGTGCCATGAAAACAAATGCATACGTTGGGACCACATACTGATGTTAATAATCACTGGAGAAAATGAGTATTGTTCTGAAACCTCTTAAAAATTAGTCAAAACATTAAAATCTCACTGTCATTTAGTTACACATGTATAGAGACATTAAAAGCTTTAAAGTTCATATTAGTTTAGTGTACTATAAATAAAAAGAAACATTAAGAATTTATCATTTTGCTTCTTTTTAAAAAGCATGAAAAAGAACATGAATGCTTGAAAGAGTGTTGCCTTGTCTTAAATCACATAAAATACAGAGCAACTAGTTTTCCAAGCCTTGTTGAATTGTCAGTTTTTAAAAAGTTGGTTCGACTTCTGATATTTTATCCTTTGCACTTTTAATGATGTGAAATATTTCCATAATTACATCTAATGTGAAATTTTTCACTGGTGTCAGTTCCTTTGGGACATAATTTTTTTCCATCACAGTTACTTTCCTCACTTGTTAAGTTCAGATTTGCAAAATTCCTCTAACCACATAAGTAGAGCATCTTGAATGATGGCAGTGTCAACATTTGGTTGGTCAACTATTTCTTTTAAAACTTCATTTATATTCATTGCAGTTTCACTCTCAGCATTATTATTTTTCATTTCTTTGCTGCACTTTCACCTCTGTTGGATATTTCCCTTTTTATGATTATTCAGGGTTTTAAAATACCATGTGGTTTTATCAGTGCTAGACAAGCAGGCAACATGACAACATTCTTTCCTATTGTGCGTGAATTGATTAAAAAAATGTGGACTGACCAGTCACCAATATATTTTGAAAAAAGTGACATGATGGTCAATGTTCATGATGTACATTTGTTATTTGTTATCTGTTGACTGATACTGATGAACTAGAAACAATATCTGTATTTTAAGCAAAGATTCAAAATCCATGTACAATGGCAACTGAAATTTGAACAAACTTGATGAGGGATTGATTTATATAACTGAACCATAGGAAGTGAATTTCATTTATGTAGGAACTGTTTAAAATGAAGACCTCCTACATATGTTTTTAACCATGTACAATCATATATAAATGTACAATCACACATTTTGATATTCATTACTTGTAGTAAAAACATGTAACACAAAACCATCATATTAATACTTCTTAAGTATGCTGTTCAATTGTGGTAAGTGTATTTACATTGTTGAATAATAGGTCTCCAATACGTTTTTGTCTTATAAAATTGATACACTATACCCTCTAAGCAATATGTTTTCTGTGATTATAAAAACATGAAGAAATACCAATGGATTACTTATAGGTTTTAAACAATTGTTAATGGGTGAGAGAATTAGGCCAACAAACAAACAAACATGAAAGCCCATGGAGAAAAAAAAATTAAGATGAAACAGAGGTGAGAAACATAATGTAGAACATACAGAGGTTGAATTATATTTGCCCTATATCTGAAAACTGCATAGAGCTCTATACCAATGTTACTTCAGTCAAAATTATTAAAAAAACTAAACATAACATGTTATCATGTTTATATCTTACAATAAATGTAAAAAATTTGTGACATATGGAAAAATAATTTTAAATGAAGAATAACAAATTTTTAAATAAAAAATGGTAGATCACAGGAGAAATAGAAATAAACTATATGTTCTCATCTTTCATAATATGTTGATGTGTACCATTAGATTGAGAAAACAAGGCATAATATTGAGTATTATGAAGTAATAGCTAGAAGAACTTGAAAAGGAAGAGCTAAATGTGGTTATTTCTGCTAAATAGTACCAGGAAGAAAGAAAGGAAGATTTTTACTTGGTTCTTTATAATCATTTGTAAGGTTGGATTTTTATTACTATATTTATTTCATTTTTATGATAAAAAAACAAATTCAGTACATATTCTCTGAGTGCTTACAGTCAAAGAGTGTAAGAGTTAAAGTACCATATTGGGCAGCATCTTTCAACAATATAATTATATTTTGAAATATGTATGTGATATAATCATTTTTCCATAAGAAGTGAAGTTTAGTAGTAGCATTAATGAGGAGAAAGGAGACACTACATTTAAAACTCTGTGATCATTATGCAGACAGTAATGTCTAACACCATAAAATACTAAGATGAATTAAGGTAAGTGGCAGGACAGCAGTAAGGACATTAACCTAAAATTTGAAACCAATTTAAATATTCTATGGTCAGCTGTACTATATAATGGAAAACTATGTCAGTTTCCTCCTTAAGTGAATCCTTAAGTCACTTCTGCATTACTAGTATTAGGCAGATGTAATAGGAAAATGAATCCTATCTAAAATGTTTTGTGAAACATACTTGATGTTGAGTAATTTTAGAAGTTATTAGTTTCTTAAAAACTATTCACATTTAAATCATGGCTTTAAATATAATTGTGGGCAAATTTCCAGACTTCCAGAAGATGTGTAAATGTACATGGATATAAAATTGGGCAACAATGGTGATTGAGTTTGCTGGAATATATGAGTGAAATTCAAATGACCTTTTATAGATGTTAAAAACCTTAGAGAGCATCATAGTGTGGTAGCAGCTGTGTTTATCTACTGTTTTTTGTATAAGAATGCATTTTGGTATTTTTTGTATGGAAATGAAAAATAGCTTAGATTTTTTTTAAATGGTGTATGATGTAAGGATGTGGTTGATAAGAGTCATTTTTTCTAAGTTTTGATATTGAAAGATGACATATTAATGTGAGAAATTAGATTTTGTTTACCAAGAGAAGCAGAAGATTCTATTACACTCTCAATACTAATTTTCAAAATGGTTCATGTAAATGGACAGAAAGAATGAAATAAATTAGCAAACCTCATGTAAGAGAACATCTGTTGTCCAATCGTTCTACATGGCAATTAAAGCAAATAGACTGTTTGTTCCCAGCTTTCTCTGAATGCATGTGAAAATTCTGTCTGCAATTATGATTGTTGATTTTCCAGAACTATTATAAAGGCTTTGACTCTTAAGAGACAGAGAGAGAGAGAAACCAATATTTATCATGTTTCCTTCATGAAAAAGAAAAAAAAACATTAATGTACTCACAGGATGTTCCATGAATTAGTGTACATAAAAAATCTGTAATCTATTTTTTGTACTATATTTTCCAACCATGCATAAATAAAACCAACTGAGCATATACCGTGATAAAAAATGTTTTCCTTCTTAATTATCTCTGAATGTATTGTCTATATTTTGATAAAAATGATAAGACATTCACAAAGCCAGCAAGGGGTTGAAAAAATATCCACATAAACTTATAGAAAAGTGGAAATTAATACCACAAGGAGATACCATCTCACACCTGAGAGAATGACCTATATGGAAAAATTCAGAAACAATAAGTACTGGCTGGCAAGGATGTGGAGAAAAGGGAACCCTCTTACACTGCTGTTGGAGATGCAAACTGGTCCAGCCTTTAGGGAAAACAGTATGGAGATTTCTCAAAACTTTAAAAATGAATCTGCCATTTGGCCCAGTAGATACTACTGTCTTTATCGGTAAAGGCTTTCCATTTTTCTTTGTGTAACTCTCCATCAGATCCTAGTAGTTTGGATGCCATCATTGTACCCATTTATCCCACCTGGGAAACTCCACCTCTCTCTGATGAGTACCCTCAATAAATGTAGGCATTTCAATGAGATTTGATTCTCTTATCTCTTAAGCCCTCTTTGAGATTTTTATTTTCTCAAACTCTTATAGAAGGAAGATCAAGCAACTACTAGGAGAGGATGGAAAAAAAAAGAATATAAAACAGAAAAGGAGGTATGAGAGAAGTCTGAGAAAGAGAGACGGGAATCCTGATTGACTTGAATCTCTAACAAAACCAACTATCTGGCCATGTGGTCTGGATAGATGCACATATTTTAAACTTGGAAGGACATTGGGCCAAAGTTTTAATGCCCTGCTCTAGCCATCTTAAATTCTTACTAATTTTAAAACAAATCAGCTTGCTTTTTCACTTTACATTTTATGCAGTCACATCCTGAGTTCTTGGTTCAGTTTCTGAGATCTACTTCCTTTATTATGTAAACTTCCCTAGCAGTTTCTTCTGCATTGAGGGAAAAATAAAATGTCCTATGTTTAAGATACTTTGAGTTAAAATTTTTGTCTTGCAATGAAATTGGTTCTGGCAAACATATCTCCAAACCTGCACATTCTATCACTTTTCAGGTTGTGACACCATCAACCCTGATTATCTGTGAAGGATGAATTATTCACTTATGAATGATTTATGACACAATTTTAACACTAAATGTTGTTTTTCTGCCATCTGTCAAGCTTGCAGCTAACTTCACAACATCAATTAGGTAGTCCACTAAATGAAAACTAATGTTAACGACTCATTAAAAATACATACATATTTAACTTTTTAAATATTTTAATATGCACAGCATAAATATTTAAAATATAATTCTTTAAATGTATTTTAACAGTATGTTGCATATAACAAATCTATGTAAGAGAAAATTATAATTTATGTTTTTAGAGTGATTTTCAGATAATAAATATCTTTTACATATAAATTATTACTACAAGAACTCTATTTTGAGTAAACCTACTGGAACCATTGACAGGTAAACTCTATATGATAATGGGTACATTTTCACATTTACATATTTTGAAAGCAAGTTAAAATCATATCCCACCGCTATATAAAAGTATAGCTTATTTACATCTAAAATTCAGTTTGCAGTACTGGTCATCATGTATTATTAAAGATATAAAATATGGAGAAGTAGAGAAGAATTCATTTATGACCAACCAAAAACAACTGAAGTAACTGACTACTGTTGTATCAAGACAGAAATCAAAGTCAGGAATGCTTTCAGAGGGAAGAATGAAGACTAAATGTTCACATTCCAAATGCATGAAATCATAAGAATTAATTAAATGAAAAAGAACACATTCTTCACATTCTGAAATAGTAGAATGAGAACCTATCTTCTTAAATCTCAGTTCAGAAAGTTAAGTCCTAGTAAAGATACTACTTAATTTCAAAAAGCATTTGAGGAAATTAATTAAAGAGTAATACATGATTGCAACATGTGACTAGACTATGTCTGAACATTTTAGCAAGGATTTGAAGGATTAATATATGCATTTCTGAGTCAAGAAAATACTGGATTAGAGTCTTCGGGGAGTTCATCCTCCCAAAGGACATCAATTGGGTCATGGTGTACCAGAACTGTCTTATCAGCATCCTTCAGAGTGCCCTCTGCACTTTGCCATAGTAGTTTGCTCTTGTTCAAGAAAAGGACATGGGTAAGGTTCAACTCTTCCTTGTCATAGCATAAATGAAGAGAGGATGTTTTATTTTGTTTACAACAGTTCACTCCCTCCTGTTAGTAAGAAAAGGAAATGGGGTTTAGGGAATCATATAACTGAGAGAGGTGAGAAATAGAGTTATAGAAATGGCAAGACCTTAAAATGAATTCAAGATTTAGTAACCGTCTGAAGGACAACGACAGATGGTAAGTTTAGAGGTGTACAAATATAATGGGAAGAGGTCAGATGAATTTCGATAGCAATTGCAGAAGAATTGCGTGATAGTTTTGAGGAATAAAGAAGAGAAGAGAAACCATATGGTGAGATGATAATTAGGCTCAAGCATTTGCCTTTAAGAAAAGAAAACTCTTGGAGACTTATTTACAAAGACACAACCTGAGGTAAAGGAAAAGATTTATTGGACAGGAGAAGAGAGATAGTAATATAGGTCTTAATTGCAAACGTTAAAGGGATTTTATAGTAAAATTAAAGCTCAGAAAACTAAGAAAAGAAATATATCATAATTTAAACAATACACAACCATGAATCAGGCTTCCTGATTACAAAAATAGTGGATTAGAGGTGAGAAATCGAAAAGAGTTTCTAAAGAAATTATTTGTAATGCTGAATAAAAACCATTTTGACACTGAGAAACTGAGTGAATTCACCAGTACTTGCTAAAATGACACACACAGCTTCAGGCCTAGAAAGTAAAAGAAAACATCTTAAAGTGCATGGAAAGTCTTTGCTGAGCACAGGCAACTTGCTAGGTGTTATTAAAGTCTTGCTAAACTCAGGGATTTCGGCTCTCTTGCCTATATTAGGCTAAAATTAGTTTCTTTCAAGGTCAACTGAAGGTTGAGCTTTTTGACATCAAGAAAAACTCATTTAATCTCCAGTCAAGGCAATATTGCCACATGGATTTATGGCAGTTTCTGCTTGAGAGGTTACCCCCTCTCTTCTGGGTATAAGAGGGATATGAAGGTGGGACAGCAGGATTTTAAACCCAGCGAGGAACTAGATGATCAGATCACCTTTTCAGAGAGTTCCATGGCTGTGGCCTTGGGAATTTAGAATGCACTGGAGGGATAGGCTTTCAATCGGAGAAGACAGTCAGAAGCTGATTCAGTCAGAGGGTGAAGTGGGGCAGAGTGCAGACAGGCGGGACAATGTGTGGAGAAAATGGGCTTAAGAGGTATTAGTGTAGGTAGTGACAGGATTTAGAAACTGGCTGTGAAATGGAGCAGGTTTCTGCTTAGGTAACTGGGGAGGCTTTCTTGCTATTCACTGAGGTGAACTTACTGGGTGAGGAAAATGCTGAATTCACTTTGTATGTGTTGGATCTTATGTGCCTGGGAGGTAGTCTCATTTTTTCTCCTTTCCAGTTCTGACTGCCAAATTTCTGATGAATATTATCCTTTGAATGGATTAACACAGTCTCACAATCAAATTGAATATTATTTCAGTCCAGAAAAAAAAAAGAAATTCTCACGATGTGAAGATTTACTTTATTTAATTCTCAGGGAGCAATCTCATTTCATTCCTGCTTTCTAGATTTTGGTTTGTTTTTCACTATTCCCCCTGTACCTTGACTTGGATAATATATCATATAAAGAGTAAGTTAAAGAGAACTTGTAGGATTTCTGGTGATGTTATACTTAATAGGACTTTCAAGGTGAGAGAAAATTAGCACTTATTGAACATACAATGTGTACCAAAGCACTTTGATAGAACACTTTCTTATATGTTACCTCGGTTAACCTTAATAATTCTCTTGTAAGTTATTTCAACTGTTTTGTCAAAGGAAATAGACGACAGTTAAGAAGTCAAGTGACTATTATGCAGTGGGTTATTCAACACATGGGATGGAGAATAAATATCACGCTTGGTACCTCATACCAAAGGTATAAATATTGGTTTGTAGGGGGCAAAATATATCCTTTTTATGTATAAAGCATTCACACACATAGGTAGTATGTAAGCAAATATCCAGCATATCCAGCATTAAACTTTGGAAGGAATAAGCAGGAAAATGTCTAAATAGATTCTGTAAGAGGGCAACAATAATAAAAATTGAGAAACAGTGATCTAGATTCCATTTCATTTGTTGAAAATTTCACTTTTTTTCTTTTCACAAACTCCTTTTTTTCCCAGTTTCAATGAAATTTCATATTGAACAATAATAAATGTAAAACCAGTGTTGTTTTAAATGTCACCATAGAGAGGGCCTAGAATCATACCATCTCTGATGTCTTTTCCTTTGTCTTTAGTGTCCTCTGAGGTATGAAAGCTCTAATATGAAGATTAGAGTGCTGAACATCTTACTCTGTATATCTGAGGAATACACTTGAACCTTTTTATTTTTCAGATGAGTAAACAGAGAAAAGTCTATAATTTGTACACTCTAACTCCTGTGGTCATTTTATTATTTGAAGTTTACAAAGTGGAATTATATCAGGCTTTCTGTTTTCAGGTCTACTACTTGATAAGACCCACTATCACATTAGTAGGCCAAAAAGAAAGAAAAAGCCACAGAGAGGTCAGGGAAATAAAGTTTAGTGAAAATGGAGAGAAGTAACTGTGGAGATGTTCAAAGATACTATAATAAACAGTATCAGATGGAGTAGTTACTAAGGGCTGAAATGACAATGACAGTACACAATCCTCTGCTTGCTTGCAACCGCAGTTACAGGGCAGCTTATGAGCAGTGTTCAATTGCACAGGAAACTGTATTTCAGATATGACCAGCATAAAGGTAAGGATGCTAATATTGCTAATTTTTGCAGCTAATTCTCCATTACCTTTTTATGCTTGAATAGAATGTTACTACCTTCATCACAACAAATGAACAAAATTTTTTAGTCTATTCTATTAAGATGGTTCAGCTAAAGAATGAAACACAAAGCAAAAAATGCACATTAAAGGAAGCCTTCTGAAGAGAGCTCCATAAAAGCAGGTTTAATGTATATTTGATTTTGTAGAATACCCAGAACCCAGCAATTGACCTGAGGATAAAAAACAGAAAAACATATTGTAGCAATGAGATAGAGACCTACATGAAAGGAAAAGGAAATTTGAAAGTTTCTATTGGGCACAATAAAATTCTTCTAGCTTATTTTACCTATATTTTTAACACTGACATTGTTACTATTTGCTATTGTCAGACAAGTTATTATCTAAGTGACTCAACACATTATTTGCGCTTAGCAATTGTGCTTTAATATGAAGGAATTAAACCATAATCTTGTAAGAGTCTTAATAATTACTTAATTCCTTTTTTTATTTTCTTTCACATATTGGGAGTGCAATCCGGTAGTGATAGCTAACATTTCCAACTGAACCTTACTTAAGTGTCTCACACCAATAGGAATATTCCTGTTCTCCTTTAAATGGCTCTGTCATCCACAAACATGGGCAGATTAATTTTCTAATCAAAACATTCTGGGAAACTATTAAGCATGACATTAAACTGTGTTATACTAATTACATTCCCAATGAAGAATTTTTATCTGAATTTACAGCATAAGGCCCTGGAGAAAACTTATCAGAGCACAAATTGCTTAAATGTGCTTTAAGAGGAATCACATATCCATATAATAATTTTGCTTTTCATACCTATTTTAAATCAACTCTGTTCTTCACAGTGATTCATCAGGGCAAAAAGATCTTCTTGACCTTGTTAAACAGTTTTTTTTTTTTTTTTTTTTTTTTTTTTTAGGGTGTTGAAGACTGTCTACATCTGTAACATGGTGAAGTATTTATTTCTATCCTGAATATCTGTTGACATTAATATTTGTTTCTTACTGGAATACAAATCTTGCTGAGGAAAAAGAAACCAAATGCATAACTGTAGAACACCAAGGGCCAAGGAAAAGCTTCATTTAGCAGTAGTCAGAAAAGTTATCTATAAAGGTCTTATATAGCAAACTTTTGGGTTTTGTAGATCACACAGTCTCTTCTAGCCCAGAGTTTCAGAGCAAGAGAAAACTCTGGACAATACGTGAAAGAACAGGCATAGCTCTATTCCAATAACACTTTCTCTACCAACGTATACAGGGCAGATAAAGATCATAAAGAAATACAATTCATTCCTATTAGCATAGGTAGATGCAGGATAGTTAAATAGTGTACTCTTTTTGTTATTACAAAGTTCAAGAAATATCTTTGTGCATATGTCTCCAGGGAAACATCTGGACATGGCATTATTGGCCATAGGTTCATGTACCTTCACATTTACTGGGTACTACTGAGTTGTTGTCCAAAGTAGACCTGCCATTTCTGCATTCCCATCAACTATATGGCACCTACCACATCTATATATCTTGCCCAAAACTCAGTGTAATGGAACTTTGTAACATTTGCCAATCAGATGAGGGTTAGAATATTTCATAAAAGTTTGTTATTGCAAATGAATTGGAGACTATCAGTCCCTTCCTTTAATTTTCCACAGTCTTTCCTCTCTTATTGTCATTAAGAATGTAACCCTATAAGCACTGCCTTAGTACTTTACAAGATGTTGAAATAGATCAGAAATCATAATGGAAAGAAACATATTCCAGGATTGCAAGCTACTCCTGGTACCTTTTGTCTTATTAAACTTTGTCCCAGTCTATTAATTAATCTTGGAACAATACAGTATTTCTAAAATTATTGACTTACTGCAGTGTTTCATCTCCAGCTTATTGGGAGAGATTGAGGGGTAGATCATGCTGTTGTGAAGTTTAAGTAATTAACAGGTATAAAATGTACTTTAAAATGGGAAAATTTATAAAAGACATTATTTTTACTAGTCTGTTGTTACCAAGAATTACTATGAAAAATATTTCAAATGTACTATGTTAAGTTTGAAAATAACTTATAATAGCTCTTGTTTACGTATAACACTTCCTAAATGCAAAGGACACAAGAAAAAATAAAGAGCAGTCTTTAGTATTGGTAAACTAGTTTGACACTGAGAGCCTTGTTCTTAGTATTTTTAGAAGTTAGCTAACATGCATAGATAGGCCACGTTATTTATGTTAATGGGCATAAACGATTTCATAGAAAACGATTTCATAGAATACCAGTATCAGATAAGGCCACTCTGTGGCTGTAATGAAGTGAGACAAGACCACTTCTAATTTTTTCAAAGCATAGACAGCAAGGTCAAGTATACAAATCACAACATACCAACACCCGTCTCTGGAGTACTATGAATGACTGCTGCTCCTTCTTTGTTAGTCATAGCTCTAGTCTTACTCAGCCATCTGCCTTCTTTCTAGGTAAGATTAAGATACTCAGTCATTGAATACTCAAATGCTTGACAGCCCCCAAACTCAGAGCAACTTTTCTCACTCTTTTTTTTCAGGACTCTTCCTCAAATCACTAAGCCAAAGCTCACATACTTAAAATCCTTTCTACATTCTGATTGAGAGTCCCATGGCACCTATAGTTCATAATCTCACTTGCTAAGAGCAGTCCTCTTTTGTTCAACAGATGTTCTTCCTAGAGTCTTTGATAGAAAGACCTTTGGCAGACATTGCTAAAAGCTTTGTGTACAGTAGGCTAGCTAAAACCATACCCATGTTTGGTAGGTACTATTATCATTCTCTTTTTGCAGATGGGGAGGCAAAAAAAAAAGTTAATCATCTCCACCATTATCTGACAGGAATAAAATTTGCTTGTGGGTTTACTGGTCATCAAGACACTAAGAACTACTTGATGTTTTCTGGCCCTTGGTGATTTCCTGGATCTTCCCCTAAAGATGATAGCTTCTAAAGATAGCGGTAAACACAGATCTAATACAATGGAAATAAATATTTTAATAAAAAACTGTAGCATGAAGATTTGCTTTAATAAGGTTCATTTTCTGAACCATTGTGCTAATCTTCCCAGAGTTCCTAGAGTTGTTTCTTGTACTCAGATCAGTACTGCACGCTTATCAGGGTCTAAGCGCACACCACCACCATATGGCTAGAAGACGGATTAATTTATATATAATTCAAAGAAAAAGACTTCAAGGAGAAAAGCACAACAGATGAGAAAACTGTTTTAGCCTTTGTGGCTTGTTGTATACACAACACAAATTCAGGCTCAAGGCCATTTATTGTAAACTATTTTTCAACTCTGCTTTTATTGAAAATTCCACCGCTTTTCCCTTCCTACTGAAAATCTAGGGATCCTTCCTTGAGCTTTTCCAGGTACTTTCCTTCATATTTAGTATCTCCCTTTTTGGTCCTCAATTTACTTTAAAAATAACTGCTATAACATTTAAGTTATAAATTGAATCAAGGCTTTCAAAGCATATGGGACGATGAGCTCCTTGAAGTTGTGGTCCAGTGCGCTCTGATTTTTGTTGGTTCCTTTAAGATGCCCAGAGGGGGCACTTAGCACTAGGCAGATGCTTCATAAATAGGTATGCCAAGAAAGCAGCCTTTTGCAGTGTCGCAGGTTCCGTGGATCTCTGTACCACTTTTTAAGTCAAAACAGATCGCAGAACCTTTTTTTTCTCTCTCCTAGTAGACGTCGCACCCGGGCCTTCCGAGATTAGTGCTGCAAAAATGACAACCCAGAGCGGGTCTCGCTGTTTCCCGAAATAGTAGGAACAGTTCTCCAAATCCCGAATAAAACCAGACAAGTGACTTCCTGACTTCCTGACTAGCATTTTGCGCTTTCCCAACACCCGACCCACCCCAGGCGCTCAATGTGCAGCCGCGCGCGCCAGACCGGCGAGGTGGCAGAAGGAACGCGCGGCCCCGCCCGTCGGACCGCGTTACATCCGGAAGGGGCGGTCCCCGGCAGCGTCACTGGGCGGGCGGCTCCGGATTGGCTGGCCGCTGGCGTTCCGCGGTGGCGGGAGTTTTCGGATGTGTTGGCAGTGGCCCGGGCTGCAGCGGTTGGGCTGATCCCGGCCGGTAGAAGCAGGAAGGCGAGCCTGGCCGGGACCCCCGAGTTCCCCTTTAGTACCTGGCAGAGCGATCACCTTGTTTTCGCCTCCCGGGGCTGGATGGAAGGATGGATCGACACCGGCCTCGGCTGCACCACCCAACTCAGGGTCCCTCCTCCGGGGGCGCCTACTCCTCTTCCGGCTCGCTCCGCAGCTGCCGGGGCGACAAGGTGGCCCGCAGGAAGGGTCCCCAGCACCCGCAGCCGCCCGGCGGCCCGGAGGAGCCCGGAGAGAAACGTGCCAAGTTTGTAAGTTTTACCTGGGACCGGGTGGGGCTGCTTCGGCCTGGCTACCCCTGCGGCGCTGGCCGGCGGGTCACTGACCTCTGACTTGGCTGACAGCCCAGGGTGGCTCCACAGACCCGAGGGGTTAAAAAGATTTCCTTAGGTGCCAATATTCGTAGATTTACGGGTACAGGGTCCAATTCTGTTGGGATCTTCGCCAAATCCGCTGCCCTGGCGTTGTCCAAATTCCTAAGGTCTGACTTATAAAGCAGTTCAAATGTAAATGTGTTGACGTCACCTAGGTGAAATGCATTTTCTTGGAGTCAATTTTCTCCTCTCCCCCTAGTTTCTGAAGGTGAGACTTTTCAAAGTGAATATTACATGAAAGTATTTCTTTTCCTGCTTACTGTTTTAGTCCAAAAAACACTTTTCATCCGAAACTTTTCATTAAAGATAGGTAGAATTTAGATAAATGTAATTATCCTAATCGAAA
>PVHY01019182.1:0-27822 GCA_004024945.1 Uropsilus gracilis
GAGGGGAGGGGAAGGAGGAAGGTGAGAGAAACTTTTGGGAAGGGAGATATGAGAATGATGGCCAGTAGCCCCAGTGACCAAGCTGAGCAGAGTGAGCTTGAAAGAGTGAGCTGGAGGTGGCAAGGATCCATGGTGACCAGTAGAAGAGTGACCCGTGTGGAGAGTATTGCATTGCAGTGAGACAGCATGGAAAGCTGGCACCTGGATATGGCCAGGGATTTTGAAAGCTGATTGGGGCATCAACAATTGTGGAAGAAGTTTGAAGAACTTTGGAGAAGTGATGCAGTTTGGAACACTGGAGAAGAAGCAAAGAGAAAATACTGGAGAAAGACTGAAATTTGCAGAGTGCCTGCCTCAGGTATGGAGGGTCAAAGGGACACCATCTTGGACGTGTGTTTTGTGACCTTTGGGACTGAAAGTGGTGACTGGTGTAAGATGACTGGCCACTTGCAGCTTTGAGGACTTTTTGTTTTCCCTGTTGAATTCCCTTGTAAATAAAGCCCTGTTATTAAACTGCTATGTGGGGGTGATATGAACCTGAGGCAGCCTGGGTGACAGAAACAGCATTTTAGATGTGCCTTGTTGGTTTAAGCCTCTGGCATTTTGCACCAGATTTCACTCTCAGTGCCTGAGCTATAATAAACTCTCTCTTACTTTCTGGCCTATCTTTTTTTTTTCTGTGTTACTGCAGTGTCTTAACGGAAAAAGCCTGGGATTTGCATAGTGCCTGCTTCAGGTTTGGAGGGGCAAAAGGGCACCATCATGCGTCCATCACATGGACACGTGTCTTTGAACCCTTCGGACTAAAAATGGTGAGTGGGGTAAGATCACTTGTGACTTTAAGGAATTTTTCTTTTCCCTGTTAATCTTCCTTGTAAATAAAACCTGTTGTTAATCCTTCCTTGTAAATAAATAAACCTTCCTTGTAAATAAAACCTGTTGTTAATATTGACTGGTAACTGCTATCCATGGGTGGGCGGCATGAACTTGAGGTAAACTAGGAGGCAAAAGCTACATTTAAAAATGCTGCTTTTTTTCCTATGGAATGTTGGTTGATGGCTCTTGTCCTTTTGCACCCAATTTACATTTATAGTGTATATGTGAACAGATAAATTCCTCTTGGCTAATCTGATAGCTAAAAGTACACTCACATTTTTGTCAGAAAATATTCAAAGCTTGTTAGAATTGTTCTGTTTATTGAATTCACTACCTTTCAAATTCTTTCTAGTATCAAACTCATAAAGTTCCAAGCTCTTCAATTTCAAGCCTCCCAGTTCTCTCTTTTGCTCTTCTCTGTCCAGCATCCCAAGTTTTTCCTCTTGCTTCCATTCTCTCCAGTGTCCCAAGCTTTTCATTTATTTTCCACACCCCCTTTAGCTCTGGAGCCATCTTCCCCCAGGGCCTACATAGTGGCATCTGGTAATCCCTGACCAGCTGTTCCCCAGCAACCAACAGTTATGCTGGCCCCTCACTGATCACTCTTTCCTGAATTCTGGAGCTCTTTTTTTTCTCCCCAGCCTGCAGCAGCCCCAACTTCAGGCACCACTAGCTACTTCAAAATAGCTGTGCTGCCCGAACAACAAAACAAACCTCTCTCCTGGATCTCCAGCCTGGGCCTTTGTTTCTCTAGGCTGCAAACAAGTGCTCTGCTCCCATTTGCAAACTTGTTGGTAATCTCAACAAATGTTTCTGCTCCAGGCCCAGCCTTTGGGAGCTTCAGCTCTTGGGAGCTACTTCATAGCAAAGCTGAAATCCTTGATCTCAAATTCTGGGGGCCACTTAAGCCCCAACCACAATGTCTGCATCCATAATTACTGATGTGAAAATACTGCAGACTCCACCTACGATCACTAGGGCTGAAGTCCTTCAGAATTACCTTTGTGCGGACACTATCCATGTTTGACTACATTATTTTTCTCAACTTAAATTTTTTTCTGTTATTTAATTTTGACTTAATTGAACTTTAAAGGTATTTCCACTATCATTTTCTGTAGTCAATTCCAACATGATGAATTTATTCATTATAATTATAATACCTGAATTGTTGGATATAATAACTGTTCACACACACGCATACACACACAAAACCTTAACTTCTTTTAGTAATTAGAGAACTGATGCAGAAGGAAGAAGTCACTTGCAGCACTAAAGGGATATGACTTAGATTATGACATTTTAGGATCATTTCAAGAATAAACACTTATTTCTATTTTCTGATTATTTTCTTAATTATAAATTCACGCATTGACTCTACCTCATAGGATTATCACCGAAAATGCAAGTCGTATAAAAATATTCTTAGTCCACAGTTTTATATTTGTTTCTCAAAATATGGCTTCTGATACCATTATGTAGTATAAATTCAATTCTAACAAGCCTCATGTATTCAAAACATCATGTAGCAAAACATCATGTATTCAGGGATTATTATGTTCCAGGCATTATTTAAAAATCTATAAAATCCTATGACTTGGGCTTTATTAAACTTTTCTCCACCTTATAGATGGTATCACTGAATTACAGAGAGGTTAAGTGACATCTCTAAAGTTGTATGGTGCACAAAGAATTCTGAGTGATGGTCACTGATGTCTCAAATACCTATAATTTTGTTGTAATGTTACTGATACTTTCAAATTTAGGTATCCTCATACCAAAGGAGTAACTGAGTATAGTAACCTAAGTTTCTTATCAAACTTATTTCTCTGATATATAGGGATCTCCTTCTTTTTACAAATCCCTTTTTGTCACTCCTGACTTATGCTACCCACTTCCAGAAAACTATATCAAAGTGTTACTGTACTATATAATTTTATAATAATTGCTATTTTCCTTAAACCCCTGGGCCTTTGAAAAATACTGATTTTTTTTTTTTTTATATCCTCTCAATCTATTCATAGTTCACAGAATTTTTTTTTTTGGTACAACCTACTTGATGTGATTGTTTTTTATTGTTAATAATTTATCTATATATATATATATATTTCACATCATTTTAATCTCCGGAGGTCACCCACTACCTCCCCACCCTCCCATTGTGTACTTTCATTTGGTTGTTCATATATTAGTGAAAATTGATTTCTGTATTTTTCTTTCTGACTCATTTCTGATAGTATGATTTCTTCTAGGTACATCCATGTTTCGATAAATTCATCAAATTTGTCATTTTTAATTGATGAGTAATACTCCATTGGGTATATATACCACATCTTCTTCATCCATTCATGTTTTGGAACATTTGGGTTGTTTCCATGTCCTTGTAATTATAAATAGTGCTGCAATAAACATTTGAGCACAGGTATACTTTCACTGAATATTTTTAGAAGCTTTTTGCAAATTTCACTGAACAGTTCAAAAACTCACTGTCTCCCCTTGCTATAAAGGTAGCTCTGTTCACCATCCAATATACCATTCTTTCATTTACATAACTATTTCATTGCAGTCACTTTAAATTGTAAAAGTAATTATCAGATTCCATCCTATAAGAGGAACATTTTCTACTATAAGAGGAGCACTCCCCTGCAGCTCTTGTTTCAGGGCTGCGGGCCTACAGTTGTGTGACCCCCACCTTCCCTACTCTACTATACCTCTGTACAAGTCAGGTTAGTGGAAAACCAGGAGTCAGCAGCGAGGCATGCTGGGTCACTAAAGCATAGGTTGGGTTTGGCTGCATTGTGGAGTTTCAGCTTTTTAATTCTGATTGGAATTGTAAATAGATAATTTGTTCAGGTGTGCCATGGCATTGTGGCAGCATAGGCAGGAATATTGGCAGAAAATACAAAATTTGGCAAAATAAAAACTCTGCGGTAGAATATGACCTCTTTACTTTTTTCTCTTGTTTGTCCTCTTTCGTCAGCTATGCCAGCTGACTCTCATTTTACTACCTTCCACGCAAAGGAGAGCCCATAATTTTGAGATGTTAGCAAACAAGAGATGAATCTTGCATTTGCTACTGTGTATAGATTTTGTGGCTAGGGCACTCTGTGACTGGGACACAGTAAATGGGGCTAGAGGAAGAGCAGTTCCTGTTCTGCCTCTGTGAGTTTTTCCTTGTCCCTACTTGCCTATTTTAAGTATCCCCTGTTGGATATTATAAAGGCTCTGAGAATCTTTTCCGATTTGCTGGAATCGTAATGAACCTGCTTGGTTGCATGACAGGTGGGTACCCTGAAGTAATTTAAACCAAGGTTTCAAGAGGATTTCAGACAGATCCAGCTGGACTCAGACCTTACAGACTGAGGACCATTGCAACTCTCCAAGACCTTCACAATAACTCTCTGCTTGTTAACTTCAGCTTAGCCACGGCTCCTGCTTCTTGCCCTTCTCTGACATGACCTGCTAAGTAATATCATCTTTATGCACCCAGTGTATCCAAGAGTAATACACTGGTGAAGGGCCCCTTCAACCACCTTTAACAGAGTTGGTTGCCTTTGTCTTATGCCTAAAATCTCTAAGAGTTGTGAGAATACTGACTTGTCTTCTGGCATCATTGCCTACTGATCAGTGCTGCCTGGCACTGCTGAGCTTCAATCAATACTACTGACCTGTGTCCAGACATGTCTAAGAACTATTCATCACTTGTGATCCCCAGCACCACCTCCTGGTGTTATTACCTCTGGCATTGGTCTGATCTAGCATCTGGTTACCCAACCAGGCCTCTGGATAAGTGCTGCTGGCAGCTTCAGTGTACCTCAGCAGCACCATCTGTGATCATCTCCAGTTGCCACCGTGAGTTGGATTCTGGGCTACCGTTTATCAGTGTGCCATCAGCTCTAGGCTCCGTCTAAGTGACAATGCCATCTTGCATGAGCACGCTTTGGTTTGAACTACTGGGCACTGTGGACACGATCTGAGGTAAGATGGCTGGCTATTTGTGCTCTTAGAAACCATTTCTTTTCCCAAAATTCCCCTTTGTTAAAAACAAAAACAAAAACAAACAAACAAACGAACAAAAACTCTGCTGTTGCTATGCCCTGAACCTGAGTGGTGTCTTGCAGTTATGAGTGAATAGGGATGACTCAAAGTCATGACATTCCCATACTTTGCAAGGTTTCACTACAATTTCCTATCATTCCTACTACTTCATTCCATCATTTTCACTGTTTTCTAGGCCTCATAGAACATTTTCATTAACTTTGTGTAATTATGATCTTAACATAACTAACAGTAACCATTCCTTTTTTTCAATGCTTATGCTTAATCCCTACCAGTGGGAATATGGATAATGTGAAGCTGACTAAAGCCATGAACACACACAGGTTTTTAAATGGTTCTTATGCTTCTAATATGTTGCCATGATCAATCTCTAGTGTTTTCCATTCTCTCAATTAGTGCCCTTCTTAACTGATTAGAAGTATCCGTTTCAGCATAAACTCTTCAAGGCAGTATCTTTTGCCAATATCGTAACTCCCCCTTTCTTTTGGTTATAAATTCTACGACTGCCCTCCTTATGCTTCAATTCTACTGTTACTACAACATAGAAATCCAGAACTAGATGGTAGCTGTCAAAAGCATAAATGTTAAGAGCTTGTCTGCTCTTATATATACCCAGTCTTACTTGTGACTCTGAAAAACATTCTTCTCCTTTTACACCTATATGATTTGAGGTGATCATTCATATTCACTCTACTATTTAGAGCTCTAAACTTTCAGGGTATTGCACCTGTTTGTTTTAATTGAGGGTGTAATTAAATCTGTTATTTACTAATGAATGATACATGTCCACAAATCAGCGTTTTGCTGTTCTAAAACTGAATGGTCTGTTTTTTACTATTTATTGTCCTTTGAAATTTTCTTAGGTCTCTGCCCCCTCCCCCCCCCAAAAAAAAGAAAGAAAAGAAAGAAAAAAATACTGGAACACTAATTAAAAGCTCTGTTCATAAAGCATTTTACAAATCATTGGATCATTAAGTCCCATCAGATGTCTTATTCCAATTTCTGAATCCATGGTAATCACAGAACCATTCACATTAGGGAGGAATGGAAAACTGCTCAGTGATCACTAATTCTCCAAATATCACACCTGAGCTCCGAAGTGAGCCTACAAACAGTTTTCTCTTTAGAACCTCTGTAAGTTGGCATGAAAAATTCTACCTTGAAAACTTTGCATAGGAAAACAAAATTGTTGAGGATTGGCCTTTAGATCTTACAGTGTTTTTCAGAGTTTAAAAGAAAGGCTCAGATAGATGTAGAAGTCTTCACGTAAGAAGTCAGTACAGTCAACCCTGACTCTATTCGAACAATGCCTAGTTAGATCTACATACTATTTAAAACCATCCCAAATGGTTTGTCTAGATATGTAGGTCATGTTCTAGAAGATTGACAGTACTTTTGAAACTGATGACTTGTCCCAGAGGATCAGGTAAAAACTTCTAGTTTTTCCAGCAAAAACTTACATTCCTGACAATATAGGAAAAAGGGGATTAGTTTTTAATACATGGTCATATTAAAGTTTCATGAAGAAAAATACTTAAAAGATTTTTACAACTGTCTAAAGGTAGAGAAGATAAGCTACTTGTCTGTAAAATAGAATAAAATATTACAGGAAGGTTTAAAAGATGGTGCACATACCGAGAATACTGGATGTTTGATACGAAACTGTAATGGATGATATTATCAAAAGAAGCCATTTGACTAAATTCAGAGATATATTTATTGTATTAAAGCATGGTTCCTCAACCTTGACCCTTGTGATATTTTGCATCAGATTATTCTTTGTTGTGGGAGTTTCTTATGGGTACTGTAGGATGGTTAGCAGCATCCTTGGTTTCTGACTATAAGATACCAGTAACACCACCACGCTCATGGTCTTTAGACGCTTATTTCCCTTTAGACATTATTTATTTCCCTGTTAGAGGAGATGTTTGGGAGAAGTTTTCCTGTTTGTGCACTGCAACAGGAACTGATGTTTTGGCACAGACTCCTGTGCTTTATGGAGTTTATTCTGGAAGCACTCTCTAGGATATATTACAAGTGAGGATATATTACAAATGAAAGGGAGCCATATTGTATGTTGAGCTGCAAATAATGCAGAAATCCAGAACTAGATGGTAGCTGTCAACAGATAAGCATAAATGTTAGTGAGAATAAAGAAGCTAGGGAAAAGAGAATCTGAAAATCAGCAAACTGATGACTGAGTGTGAAGAACAGGAAGCAGAATGTTAAGTGTGGCATTGACTTAAGTAGTGTTAGGGTCAAAGTTTGTCCCAGTGTTCATGAACAAAGGCTCACTGCTTAAAATAGAAAGTGGCCAATACTACCGTACTAGCTTATGAGAAAATGAAATTTCATTGCAAGGTTGTCTGGCATGGAACCAGGAGCCAAGACTGAAATCTGTCTCCAAGAATGGAGAGCTAAGGTCAGTTCTGTGAGTTAAAGGGATAAAACACACACACACACACACACGCACACACCCATATGGGTGAAGAAGTTATAGATATGGCAGTTAGATTCACCAATCACAAATTAGTTAATACATGGAGAGAGTTTTCCAGATAACCAGATCTTCCTATTTGCTGGCTACCTCACTATTGTGTGCAATCTTAGCGATTCCTTCTCTATCATTTGGTTCTGTGCTGGAGGATTCTTGTTTTCAGCTGACTGAGTCTTACTGCGATGGTTAACTGATTTTCACTTGTCTGGGTGTAGTGCTGGCGCCTCCTGGCTTTTCCTTATCAATGTTAGCCCTATCAAAGGATTAGAGACCACCCCTACACTACCCCTCCCTCATTTACTCTTTGCTTTAGAATGTTAGTTGTCTCTCAGGATGGCTTATCTTCCATGGAATTCGCCAGACCCTCACCCTGTGTTCCTATATATACCTCTTCCTTTTGTTAATAAAGTTGTCTCATGGTTCATACTTCCATTTGACCCCCCAGCTGTGGCTGGTCCATCTCTCCTCGTCGTTTCATTTCTCGTACTTGCGTCTGGCTGTCAACAAGTTTGGTCAAGAAACCTAATGGCAGTTATGGTTTCACCGAAAGTAACTGACATGCTGATTTTTTCAAATTAAAAGATATTCAGAAATAATGGATTCCAAAATGATGATTTTCTAATCATTTGTTCCCTAATAACTGGAAATAAGTTTATTCTGTTCTAAGAGGAGAGAGACAATCATATAACCTGATCACCCCTAATGAAAAATTGAAAGTTCCATTTCCTGAGTTATATTATATGGGTTCTGAAAATGTTTTCCCTTTTAAATAACAAACTTCTTAGCTTTATTTTTCTCTTAAATTTATTATCCCTTCCAGGAGATTATATAAACTCTATGGAATGACCAGATGATAGATTCCATTATTCTGTCTAGATTTCTTTGTACACTTACATAAAGTTTGCCTTTACTCTTGCTGATCTCTCTGTGTTACTTATTTCCCAGGCTTCCAGAAGGATAGAGAAAGATTAGCTTCCTTCCCAAAAGTAATGTAGTGAATACTCTTTTTCCCCATTCTTTTTATTCTTGAAGCAAGATTTTGTTGCAGTTTCTTACTTTCTGTCTCTCTGCAAGGACACTTTGAATGTCCTTGATACAGAGAAGAAACATGCAGAAAGTTGATCAGCAATTAGTCATAGGTGAAAGATGGAAAAAAAAATTGAGGAATTACATGCACAGAAGTGTTTGTTGATGTTATGGGGTCACCTGTGTAGAGAATGTCAAGTGGAAGATTAAGGCAGCTCAGAGGATAACATCAGTAATTGTTTCCATGAAGAGAGGAAGAAAACAAAGGAGAAAAATGTCAACAGGGTAAGCAAAGACTTCTATTGGTAATAAAAGAAAAAAGAAGTTTTAAAAATGTAAAACCGACTTCAAAACTTAGGACAATGTAAAGAGTATGAGTTCTTAGAAGGCATCAAAAGAATTGTGTGTAGAGGAGATATACTGAAGAGCAGATAAATGTAAGTTGAATGTGTTTAGGTTAGTTATGAAAGGCATAAGATGAGAACGGTGGATTATATTTATAAATATATTTATAATGAAGAAATAAAATTTTATTTTGAGATGGGATAAAAATCAAGTATATATCTTCTGAGAAAGAGAAATATATGTCCTTAAAAGAATGGATAGAAGGGGGAATTAAAGCAATTGGAATCTTGAGAAGTGTATTCTCTATTTTATAAATATTGGTTAGATCCTGGACATGTCCCAATGTTTATATAGATATTCATAGATGTAATATTTCCTGCTTCAATGTCTTTGAGCTATGCTTCATTCTTGAAAAGAATTAAACATAGATTAGCACATCTGAATAGTGTAGAAGTATATGCCAGATAGAAAGCTTAAATTTTGGTAACTCTTAAAGTTTGGTAATTATCAAGAATTCAATACACACACACATATGCACACACACATATACCTTAAAAGGGAATATATGAAATATTTTATATGAAACAAACCATGTTCTTAAAAATGTCAAAAGCATGAAAAGAACCATATCCCCAAGAATTAGTAATACTTTTATATTTATTTTAAAGGGCAGGTTTGTGGTATAACCTAGAACCCCCATCACTGCCAACTCTACACAGTTTCTGTTTTCTGCCATACTCTAGTGTGTATGGCACACATACTTCAATGGAAGGAAACTTTAGTACATTTAGTGTACAGTTAAGTGAAGTGAAAAGGAAACAAAAGAATATAGTTTCCAAATCAAGTACCCAAAGTTATCCATCTCATGGGTAAATGCCCAACCAAGTAGGGTTAACCCAAAGCAGGACCACTGAGACCTGAAAACCTGCCATAAGTCTAACATAATTTCTGGTGGGGATGAAACAGGATATAAGGAAGGCTTTTTGACTTTAACTTTAAGTGAACACATACAGGCCTGCTTCCTTTTTTGAAGCAGGTTACAAGCTATTTACTTTAGCAATTACCTTTAACTTAAGTAGACACACCTATGCCTGCTTCTCTTTTTAGGAATCAGGCTACAAGCAGGCTATTTACCTTTAATCTTTACTTTTAACTTTGAACACCTTTGCCTGCTTTTTTTTTACAAAGCAGGCTACAAGCAGGTCATTAGCATTTGCTTTTAGCTTTAACTGGATACACTTATTTGCCTGCTTTTTTTTTTTTTTTAGGAAGCAGGCTGCAAACTGTTTATTAGCATTTACACTGTACCTGCCTACTATTGATATGCAAACATCAGCTACTAGCTTCTCTCTGCTGTTTTTTTTTTCCCTGTGTTTACAATCCCCAGGCTTCTCAACCAAAATACCAAACTAATGCAAGACTATTAGTGCAGACTAATTTATTTTTAACAAAGTGATTTTTTAATTATTTTAATAATTACACAAGAAGCATGTAAGAAAAACTTTAATTACTGTAATATTGTCTAAAACCTTTTTTAGCATTGTGCAAAGTCCTTTCCCCAGATTGCTTAAAAATTTTTAGTTTTTCAGTCCTGATGATCTCACCAATGTCAGCTAGTTAGAATTCCTCTCCACGTGTTTAAAGACATTTTTTTTTGGTGGGGAGGGGCGTTTCTTTGGCGTGCTCCTCCTTGTCTTCTACATTGCCTTCTCCTTGTCATTTTTAGGTGTCAAAAACTTTATGGTACCAGACCCAACCAAGTTTACTTTCTTTTCAGGCCTAACTTTTGCACGGGCTCTTCCAGACACCAGTTAGACTCAGCAAAACAAACTCCAACATGAAATTTAAATTTAAAAACTCCTTAACCTCCTTTAGCACACATGCAGTTAGCCCAGGTCAGCTAAGGGCTGCAGGCCCCCAGTGGCCTTTGGCCAAGTTTACATGGCTCACATCTTTACTCTACAAGATGGCCAATTCCCATCTCTCCTTTACTAAATCTCTCTTTATCCAATTTTTATATTAAAATCTAAATCATTTTTTTTGTTTTTTACACCCTTTATATATCCGAATTTTTTGCCTTCTAAAAAACCTGTGCCACCTTTCTTCCTCCTACATCCTCTTAAAAAAAAATCTCAACTAAAGTAGTTTTTACATTTTAGCATACCTGTCCTTAAAATCTACAATCTTAAGTAAAAAAAAAAAAAACAATAAAAAAACCACCCTATCAGGGACCCATATAAAAGATGGCTGGCATGTCTGGGATAAAATGATCAAAAATAAAAATCAGTGGAATGGCTGCTATTATTATCTCCCCACAAGCTACAAACCACCTAAACTTTTCTCAGCCAAGATTTTTTAGCAATAGAAGCTGAACACATTAGAGTTATGGAACCATATGACTCACTATGATTTACACAGTCTATTTCAAGTGTCTCCTTCCATGTCTCCCAAGTAACTGTACCAGTCTAAAACCAAGAAGTAAGCACAGCTCCTTCATGTCTTTCTGCACCAGGTACCTCCTGCAGGTCTCCTTCTTGTTTGCCTTCATTTTTTCCTGTCTCCTCTCCAGCATCTCATCTCTACTCAGCTCCATCCTTCCTTGGGTGGGATAGGGAACCTGGAACCTCCACTTTGCCTGAGGACATTCCTGTTACATTTAACAGCCAGAGTTCCTCTGTGAAGGGTTGTGAGTTTAGAATAAATAAATACTTTATCTATTTGTTATTCTTCAAATTTTTGGATCTCACAAACCACCTAAAATTTTCTCAGTCAAGATTTTTTAACCATAGAGACTGAACACATCAGAGTTGTGTGGCCATGTGATTCACTATGATTCACAAAAGCAAAATAAAAGGAAGAAGCTATTCACTGATTCTCAAACAAGTTGCTTAAGTCATTTTAACTAAAATCCTTTATTTTTGTTTTGACTTAGTCATCAAAATGAAGACTGCAAGGAATATAAAAATTGAGGATTACTTTAAGAATGTAAAATCTAAACCCTGTTTTTATCTTGCTGAATTGCATACTGTCTGGCCCAGATTTGATTTCAACTGGGCAAGGTATACTATTCAAATAGACATGGATTCACTCTTGAGATGTATTGGAACTGAAAACACTTTGATTACTATTTATTTAATGTCGTTTCATGTCAAATGTGAAAGATTAGTGTAGCTACTTAAAATGTGGAGTAACACAGTTACTTGTTTTGTATAACCATAGGGTTTTTTTTAATTATTATTACGCCAAACTAAAATGCATCCAAAAATGCTTCCAAAAATGTGGAGTAACACAGTTACTTGTTTTGTATAACCATAGGGTTTTTTTTTAATTATTATTACGCCAAATTAAAATGCATCTTTGGCTATTCATGTTTTCCTAAATCATAGCCTTCAAGAAATCAGCTTGCATGGCAATAACATTTTTACTATCATAATTGATGAATTTCATATTATCACCACTTCGTAAACGTTGAAAACGGGCTACAGAAACTCTACACTCAACTGATGTGAACTCATTTGCCGTTCTCCTAGCTATTTTCTGCATAGGTTGTCTTCAGTCTTACTCATCGGTGACCTCAGAAGGTCTTTGTGCAGACCTTACACTTAGAGACTGTGGATGAAAATGGAGAATGAAAAATACTTTGTTGTCTGATGCAACTCAATGGTCCCTATCAATACCTGTTAATAGGGAGAAAACAAGGAACCCACCAACAAGCATGGAGTCTGATGCTTCCAAACATGCAAGTCATCAACTAGGTTGAGGAGGTTGTGCATCCAAGACATTAAAACAACAAACACAAGCAGTGCAGACTGACAGGCCATGGTGTGCTCAGAAATGTGAGAATAAAGTTCTTGAAATTGTTTCTGCCCAGCAATCAAACTATTAATAATTATTGAAAGTGACTTTGAGATGGAGGAGAAATGGAGTAAAATAAAGTCTGTTCTATATGTAATGTCAGCATATGGAGCTGTTCCCAAGGATGGAATTAGTACAAGATTTCAGGAAAGAAAAGATCAGGATTGGGTGTGAAAGATCTTCTTGTCCTATTCTTTCCTGAATCTCTGAGAATGAGTGAAATGTTCTGAGCCAGCAAGCGAAATTCTCTTTGTAATTGAGAAGGGGTCTTTGGAAATTTAACAAATTCAGAATTGTAGTAAAAGTGCTTTTTTAGGGCCTTTTTCTTGAAATTAGAGGACTCAAATCACTGAGGTGAAGTAGTGGAGTTCTTGCTAATGTATGTGTGAGAAGCTGGCATTTCATTTGTCTGCTGTGGATTAAACTTTAAGCAACTCTGTATTAAAGGGGGCATTACATAATGAAATCAGAGAGGTCAGCTTCAGATTAGATTTAAGTCTAATCTATGGACAAATGACAACACCACCTGCTTCCTCTCTTCCATTTTTTTCTATATTGAAATTTTGCTATTTTAAAGAATCTAATTCTTGGACAAAGCTGCCCAACAGAAGTACAATGAGAATTACATACGTATGTTCAAATTTACTTCAAATCAGATTTATTTCATAATATGTATTGTGGTGTATTAGCAAATATACGCATTTGCCATTTTCTATATTGGTTTTATTTCTACTAAATTTTGAGTTCCACACTGCATTTTAAACAGTGTTATCAAACTTACCTGTCCCCTACATTTATAAAGTTTTATTGCAATGGAACTTTTATTATTAATTGTCAATGACTGCAGACTACTCTGATCTGCAAATTCAAAGATCCATTTGAATGGTATTTTGCATTAAATTTTACAGTACCTGGTATTTTACAGTAAATTTTCCAGTTCTTGACTTAGAATCCATCTGAAATTGGACTAACCATATTGTCAATGGTCTATAGTCAATGTGCAGCCACTGATTCTTGAAAACTCCTTTAACAGAAACTTGTAGAATTTACTTCCCCTTCCTTGACTTAGGTTCCTCTGTCCTAGGCTCATTCTTCTTAATTTTTCTCCCAAGTTTATATAGATGGAGAATGTTCTCTAGTATCTTAGAAAACATGCATTAAAATATAAGCCTTTCATTGCTTATTATATCCCTAAAATAGGTTATGTACGAATTACAGATTGAGAGAGGTATTTGTTCTACATTTAAAAATTTGACTTTGTTGTTATTTAATGTTCTGCATTGATGCTGATAATGTGAAGCTCTGTTGTATTTCCTGGTTTTTCTATAGAAGATGAGACTGTGTGTGTGTGTGTGTGTATGTGTGTGTTTGTGTGTTTCTCTAAGGAAGCTTATAGAAACTTCTATTGTTCAGGGGTTTTAAAATGTTTGAATTCATTTTCTATTCATAATTATTCATGTATTTTTCCATTTTAAGAAATCTTTTGCTACCTTAATCTATAGCTGCTATCAAAGTCAAGAGCCCTCTGCTATATTGTCTGCAGAGAATAATCCCCTTCCTTTATTATATGAGTTTATTGTTAAGCTAGACAAAGTGGAAGAGAAAATAATTGTCTTTGGCTAAAATAAATTATTTGTGGTTTCAAAGTTGCATTTATAAGTGCTCACCATCATGATATTGTGAACATATCATATTCCTTTCCATTTAATTTATTTTCATACATTTCTTCCCTTTCCCTCTATTCCTCTCCTGTTCCTCTTCCCCTCTCTTTCTTTCTCCTTGTATTTTCTGAAATGCTTTATGTTTTTACATTTCTAGCTAAAGAAATAACATTTACTGGTCTGTTAACTCAGTTTCCATTCATCTATCTGCTTTGCTATTCTAAAAAACAATGGTAGTTGTTACTACCTGTGTTTTTAATATATATTCATGCATGTAAACAAACCTTTAATGCAATGCTCATGAGATTTTTGGATATACCATGTACGTGTATATATACCAACTTAACCAACAAATCTTCCAATTACTTTGCAAACCTTTATGTTCTTATCTTTAAAGTTAGGAAAATAGTATCTTTTTTTTGCCTAGCTGTTATGAAGATGAAAGACCATATTTCCTGGAAGGAGACTGTCATGTAGAAACTGCAACATAAATCAAATAATTTTGTTAAATTTCTGAAGGATGAGACATAATAGTAGTAGAATGTGATAATGTCAAAATAGAAACAAATTACAGATGACAACTTAAATTTTTGTGTATACTCAAACTACAAATACAATTGTAACTTGCTTATGCTTTCTGATCTCAGCATTTTGTCAGACTGTTTATTTGTCTTTTGCAAGTAATAGCTTGTATAGAAAGAACTCAGGAAATTTAGGAAAAGAAAAGGAAAATTACGGCAAAGCTGGGAGTTTTTTAAATTACTATCAGTTAATTGTTTAAACCTGTAAACCTCTCCTTGCATACTATTTCAGTAGTCATTTCTTCTTAGTATATTTGACACTAAATCTACTCATGCCTTCCCAATTCCCTCTTGCAGATCACCAAATGGGAGAGAAGCAGAGAAGAGATGAAAGATTTTCGTGGTGTAAATCAACCTGTATAAGCGGTTCTCCTGTGAGTAACCCAAAATAAGTATGATCCAGAATAAAGAACATGTGGAGGAGTTGCAAAGTGACCTGAAAAGACAAAGAAACGATTGATCAATCTCCTTGAATAATCAAAAGAAAATATGAAGCAGACAAGAAGACAATGAGGTGAAATGCAGCTTGGCACAAAAATGGCAGAAACAGAATAAACATAACTTGCAGCTACATTCAAAACAAATTTTGTACACCCTCAGAGTCTACCTAAATTATATCTACCTTCTTGATATTCAAAGTAATATTTTCTCTTTTTTTCACTCTGTGAAATCTAAAAGATATTGCATTTATTTCCCTGTACAGTCTTGTTAAAAACCCTTCTTAAAATTTTATTGTAAATTCTATTCCTTTAGCCTAGCCCCATATTAGCAGAGACATTACTAAGTCTTCCCTGGCATCTTTTTTCATTACAAATCATTAAGTTAAGTTTCTAAATACCACTCTCATGGGAAATAACACTCAAAGATGACTCACTGATACTCAGAAGACAAATTAAAGGTAGTCTTATGTAGATATGCTCAGTATTTCTAAGTAATAATTACAATTTCAATATTTAACAGAAACAAAACTTCACAGGTATAAAATGTGAAATGATGACTTTGTGAGTATGCTGAAAGTCATTTTCAGGGAATAGTTGAGTCATCCTCTGGAAATTGATAGATTCAACTCAGAGCTCACTCCACTATTTGCTAGTTCTCTGTCTTTGACAGATTGCTTAATTTTTCTATACCCAAATATCTTACTCTTTTAAAACTGGCCAGTCGCAATAGAACCTATTATACAGGATTTTAATAATTTAAATGCAACACACATAAAAATATACATTTCAATGTTCCTGACTCATGTTAAATGCTCAATAAACAGTGACTATCATTATTGACTGAGAAAACATGATTGACAAAAAAGTATGAACTTTTATTTTATTAACCACAGGTGTATCTGCATAAACTTAAAACAGGAAGGGAATAGTTTATTAGCATTGAGACATTTACACAGTTTTTAGATAATGTTGATGCACAGCTGGATTTGCACATTCATTTCAAGCCTCTGCTGATCCCATCAGATTTAGAATTCATGGGTCTAGTGTAATTTTGTTCAAAATCTTTTGAAGTCATATTAGTTTTGAAATCAAAGTTGTTAAGGAACCTGTATCTTTTTCAAAATCTAATAAATATTTTAGTGTACTTATCATGAAAATGGTATATAAGTATGAATATATTCAAAAGCTGTTTTGGACATTTTACTTAAATGTGTTAGAAGAGATACAGCAATCTCAATGTCTGGCACATAGTAGTTACATAAAATGTTACACAAAAATTATGTATTGGTAAAAGATTATGTAACAACAGTCCTGCTACCATATTCTCTCATTGGAAAAAATAAATTCTAAAAAAGCAAGTCTAACTTCCCTGAAACAACTAGATCACACATAATAGCCTCATAGTGTTTAAGGAGGAGATACCAAACATACTGAAAATTACATCAAGAAGCTCAGAAATAAATGATGTGACACAGTTGAAGAGCTCAGACATATATGGTACCTGAGCAGTTTTCTAGGATGGGTAGTTTGCCTGGGAAGCCCAAATTCATATATTCATATATATATATGAATATATATATATATGGACAATAGCAGTGAGGTATATCTGAAAAAGTAGGATCTTTCTTCAACTCCATTTCACATGATGAGCAAGCATAGGAGTGAGATATGAGTGAGAAAATTTAAAGAGAAGCCTTTTCATTAGGAAATAGACTATGAAGCTTGGTAAAGAGATTTGACTGTAGTTATACAGCTGTTGATCTCCACTGATGGAATTCTTCAAGTTAAATCAGAATGGTCAGAACATTTCTGTGTCTTATGGGGCTTCTTTTCTCTAATTGATATTACATATATATAAATATTCTTACATTATTGTATATCTTAAGGTTCTCCCACTACTATGTCATCCTTTGGGTTCATCCTTCCCCTGATTTTGCCCTCCTTTGCTCCCCCTTGCTTGCTGTATGTTTTACTTCTGCTGTCCGTTATTTTCTTCTCTTTTTGTTTTTTTTCCCTATGTTCCACATATAAATGAGACCTTCCAGTATTTATATTTTTCTTTCTGGCTTAATATTTGATAACATAATTCCTTCTAGCTCCATCTATGCTGCTGCAAATGAAATGGCTTTGTCTCTTGATTGCTGAATACGATTCCATTGTCTAAAAATTCCACAACTTTCTGTTCCATTAATCTATTTGGGCGCATTTGGGTTACTTACATATCCTTACATATCCTGAATATTAAAATTAATGCTGCAATAAAAATAGGTGTGCAGATTTCCTGTTGAATTTGTGTTTTTTTGTTTTTTGTTTTTTTGTTGCCTGCCACAGAATTCTCCAAGGGACTTAAGAAAAACCGCAAATCCTACCCACTGGCATCAGCCACCTAACATTTGCAAGTCCACAGGAATTATCCAAAATCAGTAGGTCAAAACAGCTGAATAAAAGTGACCAGAATCCCTGCTTGCCATCAGCAAGGGTCCAGTTGACAGGAGCTGAGGAGGGAGCAGCATAGACTTGTATCATTACTCCTACACACCAACTATAGCAGCCCAGGTACTAAGCAGATACTTGCATGATGGGGCAAGACATCATGCTTATCAGCATCAGTTGTACAAGGGCAAAACAAACCCAAAGGCAAACTGTGGGGAGGAAGAAAATCACAAATGATCAAATGAACACAACTTGGGAACAATACACCCAGAAAGAAAGCCCACTGAAGTCAACAGCATGGATATTGTGGAACATTTATTACAACATTTCAATGTGAGCTGAAGAAAATTCCTTCTGCTTTTAGTGGTTCATTCCTATAACTTGTTGTAAATAGTTGGTGCAAGAAAAATGTATTCTATTCAAGATGGATTATACTAATATAGGCAATATGTAACATTTAAAGATGACAACTCAACTAAATAAAGAGAAAAATAAATCTGCTTCAGAAATAATTATTTTTGTAAGAGGTAACATAAAGCAATTGAAACCCTGCTGTAAAAACATGAAAACATATACAGAACATAATGTAGGGGAAAAGTTGAACAAAAAACAATAAAAGAATTCATAAATTATCCACAAGGAAATAAAATGGTTGCCACATTTGCATAATTGGAGGGTTTTTAAGATAAAATAATGAAAGTTGAAAAATATTCAAGGCAATTCCTCAAAATTACAAAGAAGACTTAAATCTGACAATTGACAGAGAAGCATTATTTTCCTAAAGAAAAATAAAGATTTGAAGGTCATAGACAATCCATATTCAGACAGAATCAAATATGACCTAGAAACCATAAGTAGCTGACACTGTATAAAATTTATCTAAGAGTAACAATAGACTTTTTAAAAGAAAGTTGATGATAAAGTACAAATATATTTACAAAAATAAACCAAAATACTAAACTAATATAACTGTTTTATATTTAGAGAAAAAAATAAAGGATGATAAAGACTATCAATAACATTTAATGGTTATGAATGCTTATCTACCAGAAAATATAACATGCAAATCTATTATAACTGAAATTGGAGAAATAGAAGAAATATAGAATCCATAAAGAATTGGGGAATAATAGCCCATATTCCAACATAGGGTAAATCAGGTGAAAAAAATATGTATGATAATGTAAACAAAATGATTAATAAGATTACCATTAAGAATTATGAACTAATAAATTGAGCTACCATTTCTTAGAACTGCAGCAAATAAAATTCCCCTGCTTCAGAGACAGCATAAGCATATCTGTACCACTTTCTCTTGCTCACCACACAGAAGGTAAATAGTCCTAGTATAAAAAAGACCAAAAAAGACACATCAAATAAAATCTGGACAAAATCAGACAAGAAGAATGCTATGAAAAGAACTAGATAAAAGTGACTCATAATTTGCAAAAATACACTGATAGTTTTAACTGAGTTTTCATCTGTAACAACAGAGGAAACAAGGCAGCAGAAAGAATTGTAGAGCTTTGGAAAATAGGATGTCAAGCATTCTATAGCTAGCAAAATTTTTCTTCAAAAATAAAGAAAAAAGAAAGATATTAACAAACAAAAGCTCATAGAATTTATTGTCAACAGAACTACCTTATAAGAAACAACAAATGCAATTCTTAGGCTGGAACAAAAATATTATTGAAATGTTAAATAACTTAATATAAAAGCTGGATAAACATATTCTTCACTTATTCTCTAAGTATCTTAGAAGATAAAAGTACATGAGGCAACAACTATAATATTTTGAATAATAATTGCTAGATAGTGATATATTTGAAAACATTGAGTATACTATATGTATACAAATGTATGTATACTATATATCCTTGGAAATATAGCTAGGAAAGGGGAATGAAATCTTTTTGAATAACTGAATTACATTAGGTTAGCATGAAACAAAGTTTCAAGTTATAAGTTAAGGTTATAGCTTATGGAAATAGCTAAGAAAATTATTTGAAAAATAGCAAAATTTTTGAAAGAGTTTTACTCTAAAATGTGTCTGTCTGATGGAAGACGATAAAGGAAAAGAAAAATAACAAAATTACAAGAGATATATAGCAAAATGGAAAATAAAAATAACAAAATTACAAGAGATATATAGCAAAATATATTACAAGAGATATATATATCAAAAATATACAACAAAATCAATAACATATTGAATGCAAATAGATTTAAGAACAATCCAAAAATAGAAAGTATAATCAAGATCCAAAGGCATGTCGTCTTTAAAAGTCAAGCATTAGATTCAATGTAACAAATATACTTTTTTTTTTTTAAAGAATAGAACAACATGTGTATTACAAAAACAGTAATCAGATAAGAAATACAGTGACTGGATGAGACGAAATAAATTAACTTTTTTGGAAAGGTCAAAAAATTAGAAACACAGCAGATATAAATCTGCATTAACCTTATAACAGGGTTTGCAAATTTGTGTTGAGATTTGAAATTCTCAAATTCCAAATGATGACAATAAAAACTGATAGAACGATAAAGAGGAAAGTCAGCAAGGGCACAGAAATGTTGAAGAGTACTATCATCAGCATAACCTAGCATGTAGAGAATGTTGACTCCAATTAATTGAAACTATTATATTATTTTCAAACTTCCATGGAACATTTTGTGGCACGACCATATGTGAATACATAAGCAAAATGCAGAGCTTTCTCTCTGACTATAAGAGACTTAAGTTAGAGTTTAACCATCAAAATTACTGAGACTTTCCTAAATGATTTGAAATTAATTTATCTAATTCTTAGTAAAACGTGTTAGGAAAAAATTGCTAAGAAAGTTAGAAAATATCATGACCTTAATAGAAACAAAAATCAAATACAACAAAATGTACAAAATATAAGCTAAGCTGCACTAAGGATAAAATTGTATTTATTATGCTTATATGGCAAATAAGATAGGGGTTAAATCAATTAGCTAACCTTCCACTAGAAGAAACTGAACAAAGAAAAATAAAAACAAAACAGAAAGATAAGGAACTCCAAGCAAAAAGCAAAGGGATTGATAAAAAATATATAGCAAAAAAATCAATGAAATAAAAACAGTAAATGATAGTAAAAAGTTGGTGAAACCAAATGTTGGTTATTTGAAAAGATCAACAAAATTGATAAACCTTTAAGCTAGACAAGGAATCAGCCAAACATGACCCATATGACTCATGGAATCTTATCTACAAATAAAGTTTTGTTGGAGCACAACATTGCTCTATTCAATTATGTATTGTTTATGGCAACCTTCACACTACAGTAACAGGGTTAATTACTTGCAATAGAGACTATATGACCCAACAAGTCTTAAAATATTTATTACCTAGTCTTTACAGAAAAAAAAAAAAGGTGTACAGACCCAGATCCAAACTGACCAAAGCAAAATAAAATAGATATAAATTGCCAAAATTAGGAATAAAAATGTAAACATTATGGCCTATCCTTCAGAACATAGATTGGGGAAATGTACCTCAAATTTAGAAGTTTAGAGGAAATTGATAAATCCTCAGGAGACAAAAAAATTCCAAAACTGACACAAGAAAATAGGAAAAATAGAAAACATAAATATAAAATCAATATAGAAATTTAATTAACATTTAGAAATATTCCCCGAAGGAAAGTCTAGACACAGCTAGCTTCAGTGCTAAATTCTGTCATTTTTTTTTAAAAGCATAAATGCACATTTATGTGCATTTGGGAAAATGGGAATAATCATAATGGGAAAAATCAAATATCAAATAATAGTGTAAGAAAATAAAAGTTAATTAAATCATTAAAAAACTATAAGATTAAATCTCAATTATCTACAACATTTTCAGTTAATAGTGAACAAAGGAATGTTTACCAACAACCTATGAAATTGGTATTGATATTGGGTCGAAAAGGTGCAGAAGCTGCTAACCAGCAAAATAGAAGTTCTTTTAAAATGCGGTCTGCAGCCCAGATTATTTACCACATCCATCTCACCTTCATGTAGCTGTTGCCAAAATCACAGAACAGTTTAACAACAGGATTTTATTAACATGGGAAAATAAACCGGGAAAATGAACAGTCTTCACAGTCACAAGTGGCCAGTAACCTTACCCCAGTGACCATTTAGTTCAAACGTCAAAAACACAGTTCAAGATGGTGCTCTTTGTAAAACTATCTGAAGCAGGTACTTTCACAAAGTTTAAATATTGAACAATAGTGAATATTCAACAGATATTGAATATTTGCTAAGTTCAGTCTTTCTCCTGCATCTTCTTATCACCTGACTCTTAGGCGTTCTGTGCTCCACTACTTCTTCAAGGTACCTCAAACTGTTTTCCCCAGTTGCTGATGCAAAAATCAGTTTTAAAAATCCCTGGCCATCTCCAGGTACCAACTCACTATTCCAGGGAGACTACCCTGGCCAGATCATGTGGGCCTGTATTCTCAGTCTGCCTTTTGGGTCTCCTTTTGTTTTTCCTTTTGGCGCATCTCTCTTCTTCTTGCGTGTCTTTCTCTCAGACCCCACCCACCAAGGTATTTTGGCACCAAAAGAATTTTTACCTGCATCATTCACAGCCCTGTATTAGTATTATCTTGATATGGGTTTAAGGCATAAACTGTATAAAAGAAAAAATTACGGAATAATATCTGCTGAATTTAGACATGAAAATATTTTGCAAAATAATAGCAAATTGAATTTCATAATACAAATAAAGGATTTTACATTTGGCCAGTTAGGTTCATCTTAGGAATCAGAGTTGTTTTAGAAACTGAAAATCAATTATTGTTTAAAAGTGAAACAATAAAGGGACAGAAAAGTCACATGAATACATTGATGTTTGCAGAAAAATTGCCAATAATTCATATAAATTTATGATCATACTCAATCTAGGAATATAAAGAGATTTGTTAGCTTGTTTAAAATTTGCTGTTTAATGATGAGGTATTTTTTCCCTAAGCTTAGTAAGAAAATACAAATGTTTGTTCTTGTTATTTTGAATCTATTTTATGCTGAAGGTAATGACCAGCAGAGATATAATACAAAAAGCATGGAAAGAAGGAAAGTGTTGGGAAGGAAGACAAAAGAATATCAACAATATGGGATAGAAAAGTAAACTGTCTGTATTCATAAGTATAATAATTCTGTATGTAGAATATATAAGGAAACAAAGCACATCGAAGGATTAAAAAAGCTGATAAATAAGATTGCTATATTCAGGATCAACATATTAAAAGTAAAATGTATTATGTTTATTTATACAATATCAATGAGTAATTTAAAAATAAAATAAACAATTCCATTCACAATTCCTTCAAAAAGAAAAATATACTTTAAATAGGGTTAACAGAAGAAATGAAAGACTTGAAAGTGTAAAGCTATAAGAGCATTGAAATTTAAAGTAATTTCTAAGAAGAAAATTCCCTTCATGGGTTGGAAAATGAATATTCTCAAGTCAAATTTCTCTGTAAAATAATCTACAAAGCCATCAAACTTTATATCACAATATTTTTATAAAATATTGACATTTTATCTTATAGTATATGAGGCGCTATAAATATTTAAATAAGTCAAATATTTTAGAAAAGTAAAACATGTTTGGAGAAATTTCCCTAAATGACTTTAAGACATTGAAAAAACAATGTAATGAATATAATGTGGTCTTAGTATGAGCAATGGCAGAAAGATCAGGGGCACAGCTTTGACAGTAAATTTAATTAAATTCTGTGATATTTTTGCACAGGAACCAAGATGGTGCAATATGGAAAGGTTAACACTATTAGCACATGGTATTGGGATAATTGGATATGCATAGGCTAAGAGGTTCCACCAAGTTATTTAGGTTACAATTCCATAGAGATCAAAGACCAAAATATACCAATACAAATATAATAACATTATAAATATATGAACTCATATATTTATTGTAGCATTATTTACATTAGCTAAACTATAAAAAAAGCAAAAACATAGATGAGTGGACTAAGAATAGATAGATAGATGTGGCATATTACATAAAACACACCTGTGGACACACACAATGGGACACAATTCAGCTATATAAAAAGATATCTTTTCACAACATGAATGGAACTGGATGAGATGGGATCATACTAAGAAAAATGAATCAGAGGGAGAAAGGCAGATGTTTGATGTGAAATACATAGAACATTAAAAAAATAGGTCAAGTAGAACCAAATCAATAACAAACTCTAATATCTAACTATACATTTGAAGCTAGCTCAGTATAGAGGGTGCACAATGGACTTTGATGGAGGACTTTCAGAGTCTTGGTAGTATAATGTGTGTGGTAATATGTACTTGAAGAGTGTGATCCTATACCACTAAAGTGTATATAATGTAGAACAATATTATCTCAATTTTCTTTAAATTTTTTTAATTTATATATAAATTTCACAACATTGTAATCTCAAGGATTTGGCCCCCCCACCCTCCCCTCCCTTGCCCCCCTTGCCCTCCTGCTCAAAGTTGTGTGCTTCAGTTTGGTGCTTAGCTTGTTTTGACTTTTCCTCAAGGCTTTTATTTTTGTCACTATATCCCATATATTAATGAAACCATTTGGTTTCTGTATTTTTCTTTATGGCTTGTTTTTGCTAATATGATTTCTTTAAATACATCCATGTTGTTATAAAATTGTCGCATTTGTCATTTTTAATTGATGAGTAATATTCCATCGTGTATATATACCACATTTTTTTCATCCAGTCATCCGTTTTGGGGCATTTAGGTTGTTTCCATGACCTTGCACTTGGATGTTTACTGCAACACAATTTATTATCTCAATTTTCAAAAAGGCTGAAGGACCCACTAAGCTCTTTAGGTCACAATTCACCAAAATATAGATTACTAATCTATATATGAAATGATGTACCACATCAACATTAATTTGAGAAATTTTACTTATTAAAGCTACAACAAGTTATCACTATAAAACTACATTGACTGATAAGACAGTGATTCAAATGTTAGTAAAGATGTGGAGAAACTGGAACCTTTATCCATACCTTCTCTGAATATAAAATAGGTGTATTAGAAAACATCTGACATTTTCTCAAAAGTGTAAACATAGATTTCCCATGTGGCGGATGAACACTACCTTTAGGAATTTTTCTCAAGAGAAAATATATAGTCCATACAAAGTCAGGTATACAAATTTCATAGCAGTATCAATAGTAACAGAAACTCAAATGCATGAGCACATGTATAAACTCATAAATGGTAAAAAAAAATAAAGCAGTATATTTGTACAATGGAAAATTATTCATAATAAAAATGAAAACTACTAATACAGGTTATAACATATTAAGTCTCAAAATTATTATAAATAAGAATTTAATCATATTATAAGAGTGCTTAAGGCAATTTTATATAGGCAGATATCAACTGAATGGACATGAGAGCAGATTAACTGTAAAAAGTGCATAGGGAAAATTCATCGAAAAATTTAATATTCTAAAACTGTATGTTCTGATGATGTCAGTATTTAAATGTATTAGCAACATCACAGCATTCCTGTAGGTCATGTTATTGTGTGTCATTGCATGTCAAAAAAAAAAAGTTGTTTTAAAATTGTCAGCATATCCAGATAGCATGTTTTTAAACTTGGTAAGGAGCAGGAGTCACAAATATTCAAACTCCTTTAAAATTGTATTTTTTATCATTCAAAATAGAAATTAATGCATTGAAAAAATTCAAATCCCAACAAAGAATTAATTGAAGGACTAGAGTTTCTTATGCCACGTAAGAAAACTGACACAATCACTTTGAAAAACAATTTAGAAAATTTAGCAGTTTTGAAGATTTGGAAACCTGAAAGTCCAATACTTCTATTTTGTATCAGAATAATACTGGAATCTCATAAAAGGAAGATTCTAATCCCATAGAAGAGAAGCTTGATTCTGTTTTCAGATAATGATAGTTCCACTGGTAAAGTCTGAAATATGTTGATGAATAAAGTAAAGGTTGATACAGATATATTTATCATTAACAAAACAGAAAAAATAGTATTTATTTATACAATGAATTACTGTAATGAAATCAATATGTTTTAAAATGAAATTTTACACAGTAGTTTAGATAAATGAACTATGTTAATACATACCAGTGTTATTTTTATTCTGCAATATGTGATGTTCACGAAAAATAGCAAATAGCCAAATACTAATATTTATTGCTTTTATGTAAAATATTTTAAGTAACAAAGCAATGCAACATATTGGAGAAGAGACAAAAATATCATTTAATATAATATATCTTTATATAAAGATAAATTATGAAGATACATTATATACCATATAATGTATCTTTATATAATATCATTATATAAAGGTAAATTATATCTTTATATAATACAGTAAAGAATAGAGATGATAAATGTAAAGTTAGATCATATATTTTTTCTAAATGGGTGGAAAACAGAAGAAAATATGACTAGAAATTAGTTGGCATGATGCTTCTTGATTGTGTTTATGTATAATCACTTCTTTAGTCTAATGGCATAGGTACATTGCTGTTCAGTGTATTTATTGAGTCTTTACTTTTAAAAAAAAATTTCATGATGTTACAAAATAACAAAAAGTTTAAATAGGAAGACACTTAAAGAGAAATACATTACAGCTGAATCAATAAAATCTTAAAATTGGAGGAACAAAATGAACATGAAGGCACATTCTCTCCTTATATTAAAAATGTCATAAATTCTCCAATTTCCCATTTATTTATAAGTATAATGAATTCCTAATTAAATTAAAATAAATTTAAAAATAACTAGATTGTACTTTATTAACACAAGTAAACAAAATCTCGTCTTATAAATAACCAGAAAAATTCTGAGAAATGTTGTGAATAGAAATTAGCTCTTGTTGATAACAAAAACTATTATATACCTTCAGTAATTAATGGTGGAATAAGAATGTAGAAATAGGGAGTGTGGGTACCACACAGGCCTACCTGGCCAAAGTCCGAAGTTGCCGTGCTCTGACTGACAGCCATCCCACTCAACCTGTTCTGGATATACTGCTGTCTTTCTGGCTGATGTGGGAAAGGAATGAGGGACTGGTCTTGAGTCTGTTGGAACTGTCCAGTGCATGGGCACCCCTCAGGACTGAACCCAACCAGGACTTGGGCAGAGCAGAGTCCGGGGGGATGGCTACTGAATTCTCTAGTTTGTTACCATTCCAGTTGACCCTCATCAGGAATAAGGAAAACACTGATTGTCCAAACAAACCACAGATATGGAAGAGGTGAGGGGTAAGAATAAAGGCCCTAAACTCACACATCTCCTGGACAGGATCCAAAAAGAGCATGGAGAGAACCATTGAACACAGGACCATGAGACCAAGTATATAGGTGTCAAACATAGAATTATACCAACAGCATCACCCAGAACTGGGAGCTAAAATCCCAGTGCAAAGACACCTGCAGCAAGGGCAAGGCACACCAGTTTTCCACAGAGGGAGGAAGGTCACATAAATATGACAGCAACCCCACAGCAGAGCTGCAAACCAAAATTGAGACCAGTCCCCGTTAAGTAACTTTTCTACTGACATAAAGGTGGGAGTCAGGTTGCCTAAGCCAAAGGCATGAACCACAAGATAAAGTAGCGCAAAAATGGGCAGAAACAGAGGTGATAGCCAGCAAGACGGAGGAGGTAATGATGCATGCTAAATGAGCTTGGATTGGCTCTCAGATGCAAACCTAGAACTGGAAATCTAAACAGCCTGGACTATCATGTCCCAAGAATGCATATTTTACCCAGGGAAAGGGCATTGCCCCAGCAAAGAAAGAGACCAAAAGTCTAAACATGGACAAACTAACACCAATAAGAAAGGAGGCAGAGTGACTATAGGGGATGTGGCCAGGGGGCATTCCCAAGGGGATCAACAACCATGCATTATATAAAATGCAATAAAATAATAGGAAGAAGGAGAAGAGGAAGAAGAAGAAGAAGAAGAAGAAGAAGAAGAAGAAGAAGAAGAAGAAGAAGAAGAAGAAGAAGAAGAAGAAGA